>JAHWFO010029920.1:1361076-1431502 GCA_023313115.1 Rhysida immarginata
AATGTAACACACTTTTGGATCACCCGGTATTTTAAATATTACAATTTATTATATTTTTACTAGCTGTAAAAGTGGAATGTTATTTTAACGTGAAAATAATCCCAATGAATGCATTGTATAAAATTGGCAGATAAGGAAAATATTCTCAAGAATATGATAAAAGTTCTCTTTTACGTCATATAAACAGTGAAAATAGCGATAAACTTTATCGGAGCGATACAGGAAAGTGTTCTCGACAACTTTCCCTAATGAGTTGCACTTGTGATCCTACCGCTTCCGATAAGATATAAACAAAAAAAAAAAACAACAACAAAAAAAACGATGCAAGCTTAAGTTAGATATGAAATAAAACTATTAAAAAGCTAACATTTAGTGACTGGCACTTTTGAATGTTTTGAAATTCCCGCAGTTTCTTGATTTTTTTTTTTTAACTGTTGCTATACACAATAACAGCTTTAGCAGATCGATCTAGATAAATATCTTTCAATTAAAACTTCGCCTTTCATTGGAATGTAGACATTACGGATTTCGTGACGATAGTTGTTTTTACCAATATTAAAGTTTTTATTAAAAATTATAATTTAAAGGGTTCCAATACAATTGGACGACGGCCAACTGGGCAAAACGCCAACTCAACGATGGCCAACTAATCGACAGCCAATTAGTCGACACCCATTCAGAGAGTGAGCAATATTATATTATCAAGCGAGACATTTTAAGTAATTCTTTTCAATAAAGAACGAATACATGTCATTCAAGTATAAAACTATTTCGTTATACTTGTAGGGTAAAATTACATCTTTAGTTAGGGTAAGAGTCTTAATATTCTTTTGAATGTAATCTAAATTTCTTCATTTCTTCATATAGGGTGTTCCATTAGAAAATGATTAAACTTTAAAGGCCACAATTTTCAATTATTCACCCGAAATGTTAAGTATGCAGAAACCATGGGAGCCCTATACCAAATGAATTTGTCGGCCACACCATTTGTCGTTGAAGGTATCATACAAGAAGTCATGTACAGTCAACCGTTGACAACGAGACCCCTGAAGCGGCCAGTCTACTGATGAAAATGAGTGAGCAGACTAGAGAGGAACGTAGGCCGTTCTTCGCTTATGTCAAAGAAACCATCTCTCTTCTCTCTCTCTCTCTCTCTCTCTCTCTCTCCTTTCCCACCCATTTTCATCAATGGACTGGCCGCGTCAGGGATCTCGTTGTCAACGGTTGACTGTATCTCAAGAGCGTAATGCGGCGGGGCTTCATCTTATTGGAAAATGTACCCGTCGATGCCATCGTTTCTCAGCTGCGGGATAACAAAGTTCTGCAGCATATCAAGATAATTATGCATGGCCCGCTGCACCAACAAGAACGTTTTGTGTTATGCATAACGTATCGCCCAACGTTGATACCTGGAATCGCTCTTTTCATCTCTTTAGAAGCGGAAGATCGCAGCTACATTTCAACGTATGCTGGCTGATGCTTGGCAAACTGTCCTTTCGGTCCGAGCTGTGCCTCACACGTAACTGTGGCATAAAGAATTACGAGCATAAAACTCGACTTACGACCATAAAACTATCGTATTTTCAGCGTATTTAGCATTTCTTGCCAATAAATTTAGGTGAGCTGTTCGAAAGTTATGGCCTGTCACTTTTGGCCATTTTCTAATGGATAAAAAGACGCCGCATGTGTTGCTGTTTGGTGAGTTCATGTAGAACCCAGTTATCCACTTTTTAACCATGCTTTCAGATGTCTGATTAGACTGTCATTGGTGATACGAGGAGGTAGACACTGAGCTCACAATATTGTGGATGCTGGCTTGTCTTCGACTATCTGCCTTAACCTGTCACACACAATCGGGCGTCTGGCTCTTGGCTTCTGGTCGATATTAATATGACCAGTGCGAAATTTTCAAAACAATTCTATCACTCATCTTGCTAACACCCCATGGTTTATTGAAATTCGCAACAATTTTGGACACATATTGTCCAAGTTTGAATTCGTACAAAAATCACTAATCTCACATTGCGTTGCTCCATCACATCACAAACTGCTTTGATCCGACTGAAATAATTTATTCAATACAATGACGTTTGTTAGTAACTGTATAGTGGCTAGAAGGATGCCACTATAGTAACAGTAATAGGATCTCAAATTAGCCTTGGCGGCATTGACCAATAATTATGAAAAAAAACAATATAATGAATCAAGTAATGTTGGTACAGGACAAGTAATGTACTGTTTATAATACGAGGGTTGGGGCATAAGTCATGGCAACTATTTTTTTTTTGTGAGAATTCGACCGTGAGTGGAAAATGTGAAATATATAGATGAAAGGACAAGGAATGGAGGAAAGGTATGGACATTTAACAACACGGAATTATTTTGCTCTTCATGTTTATTAAGGTAGTTGATACAACGTTACAACTTTCATGTTCCAGAATCATTACAGCACACATTCTAAAGGGCCTCAAAGTAGTCCCCTGAACGTTCACAGTACACTGCCAACGATATGACAGGCGCCCATATCATCTGCTTCACCATTTCTCTCACCATGTGGAAATCTGGTCATCTCCTGTTGCACAATACGGGTATTTGCAATGTCCATTCGTGTCCGAAGCTGTCTACCACTTAATGGTTCCTTACCGTCCGTATAAGGTCAAAATCACATGGAGAAAAGTCCGGAGAGTATAGTGGGTGCTCCAATTCTTACCAAAGCCAGCGGAGACCGGCTATATTGATATACGAGCGTTGTTCAACTCGGGTTACATCCATCCTGCACGGCGGTTGACTAAGAACTGATTTAACATTGTTCTCAATGCAACAAAAGGAAATCACAGAGCCATCTGGTGTTGTGGAAATATACTATGAATGAACGATTTCCTCGAGACATATGACATTTTGTGATACCATCCCTTAGCTATGAGAAAAAAAATAGTTGCCATGACTTATGCCCCAACCCTCGTAGAATGGAAAATATCGACCCTGAACAAGAAAAGGCAAACAATAAAGATTTTTTTAATAATATGAAAAAATTTCTTACAATTAAAAAAACATCTAAGTTTAAAATATGATAATCCATTTTTGAAACGTTCAACATGAAAATCTTAAAGATGATTTGATTAAAAATGCTGTGAATATCTAAAATTTTACATTTCAACACCTAGTCAGAATTGTCATTCATATTTTCCATTTCAGATGGAAGCAGTTGAAACTGAAGTTCTAATATTATCGACAAAAAGCTTCAAAGAGCAATGCTAATTAAAATTTTATTTATTTATTTATTTACAATGTTTGCACCCCGCTGGGTAAAAAAGTTAAAACTATAATTGACTTTTAAGCATAGTCAAATTTATTGAGTCTTAAAACGCATATGGATATGATGGCGTTGACGTTAGATAAAAGTACTTGGACACTGCATGTTTTTCAGAAAAATTATTTTATTATTTTATGTAGTAACAGGTAGGCCGTCCTTGTGCTTGTATTACAACGGCAAGCTATCGAGACATACTTTCCACAAATTGTCTGTAAGTCTGGGCAGGAATGGCTCTCCATTCCTCTTGCAAGGCTGCTGGAAGAGATTGTTGGGAAGACGGGCGTGGTTTGCGTTTTCCGTAATCGTCGCACAAGTGCTCGATCGAATTGAGATCGGGACTCTGAGCAGGCCAGTCAAGCAGATTCACCTCATTTTCACGAAACCAGTTTGCTGTATGACATGGAGCTCAATCCTGTTGGAAAAAACAACCGTCACTCTGTAGTATTGTCCCAGTGTAGGCAGGGTCGAATTATTATCCGGAACGTCGCGGTACATGTCAGCGTTCATGGTACAAGATACAATAACCAATGGGCCGTATCTTAAGCAAGAAAAACAACCCCGCACCATGATGGACCCTCCATCGAACTTCACCGTTGGAACAACAGCCTTAAAGAAACCGTTCTCCGGGTTGCCGCCAGAGTCAATCAGACAGGAAGAGTGAATACCGTGACTTATCACTTCAAAGAATAGATTTCCATTCTTTAACAGTCCAGGAATGACGGTCGACACACCAGGCCAAACTACACCGTGCATTAATATTTGTAACCATCGGCTTGTGTACAGCTGCTCTACCATGGATAACTATCCTGTACGACCTTCTGCGGATAGTTTTGTTATTAACGGCGCTCCCAGATGCATCTCCAACCTCTTCAGCGATCGAAGCGGCAGAAGAAGTGCGAGACTTCTTGACATGTCATTTGGCATCCTATGACGAGTCCACCACGTTGGAACTCGGTAAGTTCAGGTCCAGGCGGCATAGCTCCACAAGAGCTAATGGATAGTTAACAGACCAGAACTAGCTTTTTATTATATCCACGACCTTCCCAGCAAACCATTTGGCAAACTCTTTATTTGCATGTTTTCAATTTTCTGGGGTCTCCAAATACTTTTTTTCTATGTAGGGTATCTTAGGTTCTTACAATTTATCTCATATGGTAAACCGTTCCAGAGCTTCACCATGTTATAGAGAAATTTGTTGTCTAGGTACGAAGAAGTTATGGTATGCGGTTTCATCTATATACACGGATTGGACCAAATAATATGAACACCTTTGATTTTAGATTTTTTGTAGAATATATAGAAAGATACTTGACGAATTATCCTGAAACTTCAGGGCTGTAAAGAGCATGTTACACCTCATATATTTCAGCAAAGGTTTTGTTCCGAAGGTAAATAGGGGACCAGCAACAAATTGAACAAAAAAAAATAAGGTTTGGGATCACCCTGTAAAAAATAATGTTTGAAATGCGTTGTAGCTGTAGCATATGGTTATGAGGCTTCTTTTACTCATCTGTGTTCATTTGGATGAGCATAGCACGTATATTCATGGAGATATAAAAGTTTCTTTATAAAAATCGAAATGTTTTTGTAAGTTTTTTGTTTATAACATGCAGGGTTTTCAATCTAATGCAATGCCATTTTCAGGACTTGACAAACTAGAGCAGAGACAACACCCTGCAACCAGAATATAGAAATATTAAATACTAGCAAAGGTACCCGGCGTTGCCCGGGATAATTACACTTGGATGTAAACAGAACAATCTCAAAAAATTAAATTAAATTTTGCAATATCTTAAAAATAAACACATGAAAATGCTTGGAATTAATACAGTAAAAATTCCTAATGAAAATTCGAAAAAAATCTTCTTAAAGGCTCACAATGGCTGGACCTCTCCAAGGATGCCACTGCTATTTTAAATAATTTCTTACTCACGTAATCTTACCTTAGATGTATACTTAGTGTTGTTGCAATTTCCACTCTTCTCTCGATGTGTTGAAGCAAAATTTGGCCATTCATCACTTTGTGCAGTCTAGCGGTCGCGGATTCTTCTATTTACTTGCTTCCCATTTGCTCAATACATCACGGAGCTAAAGGAATACTTCCTCTGTCGTCTTTCCACTCTTTCTCAATAGTCTGCTAACTCTCCATTATCTCCATTTACTGATCATTTTTAAGGATTTTCAAGAAATTGTTAAGTACTAAGAACTCTCTTTTCTAAGAAAAGCCTGAATAACAGGAATTCTATGCATTGTTACAAATTGAAACTTATCCATATTGCATCATCATTTTATGTTCATTGTTATAATTCTTGGAAAGGATTGCTTTATCATTGCATCATCATTTTGAGCTCATTGTTATTGGTGAATTGCGTGTTGAAACCATTGTTGATACCTATTGTTGCAGAAACTTTTATTTGCATTGTTGGTCATGAGATATATATTGTTGGTCCGTGCAGAGTGTTTGTGAATTGCGTGTTGATACCATTGTTGCAAAAACTTTGTCTTGCATTGTTGGTCATGCGATATTTCTCATTAATATGCCTTGCCATAACCATGAATATCGATTTTTTATCGATATTTATTATTTTTCCGAAATCTGAGGTAGACAGTGACCTTCCTCATGCTTTAAAGGTCATGTATGCGAAATTTTATCAAGATCGGAATAAAACTGTAGATTTGTATAAAAAACGTACAGACCCACAGACAGACCCACAGACCCACAAACATCCTTCTTTATATATATAGAGATTTGATGAAATATGAGTATTTTTACTAAATAATGTTTAACTGCGCATGCGCAAGCCGTTACCGAAATGTCTTTTGCCTAATTTATTAGCCAAATGTATAAAGCTACTCTTAGAAAAAGCCAAGCAAATATCGTGTAAATTCAGAAAGATATCGCCGATAGAATGAGTTGAATTTCAGTTGCTCTCAAAAAGAAACAAAACGATATGGAGTTTTCTCTACAGTTTTATTTTTGGACCGGACACCGGTGTCAATTTCTTCTCCTTACGCTTTTGAACCTTTTTTTGAAGAGAAACTGTTTTGTTGCGAAGAGCCGTTTTGGAGTAATTAAGGTTTTAATGACCCCAAACCCCTCCGTCCCCCAACAGAAAATTTTTTTCATTTTTGAATCCTTTTTATGATCTGGTGGTAGGCCTATGTGAATGTACCATTCCGTCATTACAATTTATATCTTTGGGGGGCTGTTAATGATACAATTTACAGAAGTTGACCAACAATACCTGAGGATATCCAAACTGCGTGCATTACGTTGGAGGAGGGAACGATACTGCATTCAGAAAGGTCTCTGCATCATCACTTACAGATGTGCATAGACCAACAAAAACATGTGTTTGAACATTTATTTTAACAACATTTATTATTTTGCATTACTGTAAAAATGTCTTGTTCAAATAAAAAATACTCTTATCCATTTTATAATCCATTGTGTTTACGAACAATTTCTGTTTTGTTTTTTTTTGTTTTTTGTTTTTTTTTAAATCCTTTTCTTTAAATCCAAACATATCACACTTTCAGTGCCTCTATCTCCTAAACGGTTGGATCAATAGGAAAAAAAACAAGTTTAAAATATTCTCAAACGTTGTGTACAATCTGAAAATACCATTAAAAATAGGGGTTTCCATTACACATTTCAAAATCGACTTCCATATTCGAAAATGGCGTGGGGTTTTGTTTTTTTTTTTTTTTTGGATATGGAATACACATAAAAACCACTCACATAAACGTACAATAATTCTTCCATTGAAAATACTCTGTCAGATTTTTATTTTAAAAGTTGGCTATTGGTTCACCTTACGTGAGACACCCTGTAAAATATATTTGTAAAATATATTTAAAGCGGTGAGATTTGTGACGCCTAATATTTTTGAGAGTCGTTAACCGTGGGAAGGTTCCTGGAAATAACTAACATCTGAGATTTTTGGTGGTTCTAAGTTATTCCCCGACTTTATATCACGTCAAGAGTGCTGTAATATCAGTATCAATCTCTGCTTTGGCAAGAACACGATAAGATCTATCATATGCCTTAATCAGAAAATTGTCGTCCACCTATGCTATCAAGTAATTCTTCTATGCAGTACCAATCAAACTAGGATAACGTCAAAGATTTCAGTTTAATATCATCGACGAAAACAATCAGGAAAATGCCGGTTTCAATTCGTCCATGATATATAATTGATGAAATTCAGTCCAGCTGAGATGATTAAAAGGCAAGTTGTTGTTTGTTTTTTTTTAATCGTGATTAAAATTCTGCATTCCAAAAGGAAGCGTCAAAAATAATAACATAACTCATAAACAGAAGGAATTATCGTCTTCGAGCCCATCTAGGCTCACGCTCAGACTGAAGTGAACTAAACTTATACAAATTATTTCAATTCTATAACATCTAAAAGTACGCTGCTCTTCTTGGAGCATATGAAAAGGAGAATTAACAAATCCAGCAAATGAGGTACAACTTACAGAATAACAAATTAAATTTAAGCTTTCTGCATATCCATTGGGTTTCACTTTTATCCATCTATAGGGTGTCCGTAAAGTCTCTCCGCATTGGAAAATGACGATTCCCATCGAAAGTCAGTCTGAGATGGAAACCGCAAAAGCGTTTGAATGCACGGAAGACACGTTCAACATCTCCTGTAAACGTTTGCGTACCCTCACCACTTAATGTACATGTAGTTCATTCCTAGTGTAAATAAAGTGCTATATTTTCATGTTTATTGGATTATTGCTTTTGTTTTTTACGGGGAGGCTTTACGGACACCCTGTATTATGAATCTGTTTGGTGTAAATGGCTAATTAATTCCCGCTCGCGTTGCCTACATCGATTGAGAGGAAATGATGCTCATATTATATTGTCTTAATATACTGGTGTTTAATTAAACTGCATCACCCTGAAATTTCAAAATTTTATCTCTACTGCTGGATGATAATTAAGTTTCCTTATCTTTATGCATGGGCGTAGCAAGGATTTATATAAAAGGAGGGGAAGATACACTGGTTCTACCGAGGGGGGGGGGGAGTCAAATTTATGTGAGAGAATTACATGCTAACCAACTCACTCTATCTTTGCAGAATACTGATACTCCAAAATTTACATCTTATTTTTAACCATTAATCAAGTATTTGTATACAGGGTGAATACAAAAGTCTGAACCCCCCCTTTTATTTTTTGAACCGAAGCAGATATGTCAATTTTGATGAATCCAATGAATAGGAAGTTGTGGGTGGCCTATCCCATGGTGCACTTTTCATCATCCTAAATATGCAAATTAGGACACATTCAAAATTTATCTCAAAAACCGTAAGGGATAGAGAAAAAAAAACCCAATTGCAAACTTGTTCAGCATAATAAAACAAACAAAACAAAAAAAAAATCATCCAAATCGGACCAACCAATCACCCACAATCTCGTGGTGAACTGATTGTAGCTTACAGTCACACTGCACAAACAAGTTACTTCAAACAGTTTAAAAAAAAAGTTAATCAACAAAATGCTCGATGTGACGACCGTGGGCACCATAACACAATTGGGCACGGAACCTAACTGACGCCAAAACATCGGCAAGCATGGCTGGTGTCACTCCTCGGCACGCTTCCTGGATTCGTTGAACCAGATCCTCCAGTGAGGCGGGCTGCGTAGCATAAAACTTGTCCTTCAGGTATCCCACAAGAAAAAGTCAAGTGGTGTAAAACCAGGGGAGCGGGGTGGCCAACGAACTGGTCCTCCTCGGCCAATCCATTGTTGTCCAAACATCACTTAGACGCTCGCGAACGACTAACCCGTAATGTGGAGGAGCTCCATCATGCTGAAACCACGTGCGCTGATACGAGGCCAATGGCAAATTGTCAATGAAGTCTGTGACTACCACGTTGAGAATTTCAGCCCGGTAGCGTTCTGCAGTCAGTGTTCCATCGTAAAAATACGGTCCAACCACAGTGTCATTGTACAATCCACACCACACATTGATTCTCCAGTTCACTTGATGAGTTGCTTCTCGCAGACATCGTGGGTTTTCGTCTGCCCAATGATGATGGTTGTGCCTGTTGATAACTCCATCCCTGGTGAACTGGGCTTCATCTGTCCACAACACCTCATGAATGAAGTTTGGGTTGTCATCCAGGCAGGTAAGTAACAGTTGCAGAAGGCGGCCCTAGCAACATAATCCAATGGCAGTAACTCCTGGTGACAATGAATATGGTATGGGTGAAAATGATGTGCGTGTAGAATGTTGAGAACAGTTCTCTGATGGCACCCAGCATCTGCAGCAATTGCTCTGCTGCTTGTGTGGGGATTTGCAGCAACTGCAGCCAGAACTAGTGTTGTTGTTTCCTCGTCGCCTTGTGCCCTTGGTCGTCCTCGTTCTGCATTAACATTCCCTGTAGCCTCGAATCTTTGAATAATGTGACGCATTGTTTGACGAGATGGATGGCGTTCGTTAGGGTATCTGTCTCGATACAACCTAACTGCAGCATGTAGGTTTCTCCTTGCCTCTCCGAAGCAGAAGATCATGTTGACCATTTCCGGAACAGTGTAGCTTGCCATCCTGGAATTGTTCTGTCTTCTGTGTGCTGAAACAAGCCTTTTATTTGCTTTTCCGCATGAAAGTGAATGTGAGTATGGTAATTTATGTTATTTTTTTGATTTGCATGCTTTACATGGTGGAAATATCAACATTCAGTTTTCCTTGTGCAGTGTGACTGTTCGTAAGCTACAAACAGTTCACTACGTGGTTGTGGGTGATTGGTTGGTCCGATTTGGATGATTTTTTTTTGTTTTGTTTGTTTTTTTATGCTGAACAAGTTTGCAATTGGGTTTTTTCTCTATCCCTTACGGTTTTTGAGATAAATTTTGAATGTGTCCTAATTTGCATATTTGGGATGATGAAAAGTGCACCATGGGATAGGCCACCCACAACTTCCTATTCATTGGATTCATCAAAATTGACATATCTGCTTCGGTTCAAAAAATAAAAGGGGGGTTCAGACTTTTGTATTCACCCTAGTAGTAAGACCAGCCCTTTGGGTACCAAAATGACCTTTGACCCCATGGATCTGGGTACCAAGATGGCGGCGGTTGACCACGCCCTCGCCTCAGGCGGTGGTACCCCAATTGGCAGCCACGTGACCCTTTTTATCAGCAGAGATAAGATAGAAAGATAAGTCTCCTTCGCCCGCCATTTTGGTTTCCATGGCAATGGGGCGGCCATTTTTGATGAAACGATAAGATAAGACCAGCCAGTTGCCCCCTCCACCCGCCATTTTGACAAACGGCAGCCATTTATGTTTTTCTTATGATTTTTAATAATTTTTTATGAATAATAATTCTTTATTAAATACTGATAAAAAGATAAGAAAGATGAAAAGATAAGAAAACGGAAAGAGAGAAAGAAGAAGAAACGGAAAAGAAAGTGAGAGAGAGAGAGAGAGAGAAGGAAAGAAAGAAAGAAAGAAAGAAAGAAATAGAGAGAAAGAAAAGAGGACAGTGGAAAGAGAGGAAAGAGAAAGAAGAAGAGGTAGAAGGAGAAGTGGTTTTTTGGGGGTACGCGGCCTCTCCCTCCCACCCTGTGCTTGGTGTCGGTGGTCCACGTTCACCGACTCCGTGTGTTGTGCTAACGAGGGCGTCGATCTCCGCGTGTATTAGTGAAAGTCTGGATGGTTTATTCAATTCGTAAGCTTTCTATTCCCTTTGTATTATAAGGAATAACTGTTGACGTGTATTTGCTAACCTTTTTTTATCCCTCTCTACTCTCTACATTTTAAAGTCGTGTACAACCTACGCTTTGACACAGAAGGTTCCAACCATGGAAGACGTGTATTACAATCCTCTTCACCCAGCTGGTTACGGGGGTATATAGGGTTTGCAAAAGAGCACACGTAATTCGCGTAAACAGACAGAGGAATGGCTGCAGGGTCAACCAACATATACCTTGCATAAACCCATACGTCACCATTATCCACGTAATAGAATGAGAGTGTATGGGGCATTCGAACAATTTCAAGTAGATCTGGTTGACCTGAGTAGTTTGGCAAAAGCAAATGATGGTTACAAATGCTTACTGACTTGCATCGATGTGTTCTCATGCTACGCCTGGGTGGTTGCATTGAAAACGAAATCCGGTACGGATCTTCAAAAAGCGTTCGAAAAAATTTTTAAAGAAGGTGTGCCTTTAAAAGTACACAGTGACAAAGGTAAAGAATTTCTTAACAAACACGTACAAACCTATTTCAAGTATGAAAACATTCATTTCTTCGCTTCAAAAAGCGATTTAAAGGCCGCGGTGGTTGAACGTTATAACCGTACTCTAAAGACTCGTATGTTTAAGTATTTCACACATGTAAACACGCGGCGTTACATCGATGTTTGACCTGATTTGGTCATGAGATATTTCTCATTAATATGCCCTGCCATAACCATGAATATCGATTTTTTAGATTCTGACGTCATCACGCTCGCTCAGATGCGATTATGCAGACGCGAGACACTCGAAACATCGCGCGCGAGAGCGAAAATACGTTTCTCGCTCGTATCTGACACTGCTTGATTTTATCGCTGTCTGCCAAATCTCGCTCCACGCTGCACATGCGCAGTAGTCCATTTTCTTCTGCAGCAATACCCGACAACGTGAAATGGCAGCCATGTTTGTGAGAAAAATTCGCTTCTGTATAATCACATCCGGCGAGAAACGACGAGAGAGAGAGAACTTAAAAATTCGCTCGCTAAACATAGCTTGAGAATGTGATGACATCAGAAATCTCTCGCTCGCACTAAATTCGCGTCTGCATGGTCGTAGCGTAAGATTCAATTTTTAACAATGCATAGAATTCCTGTTATTCAGGTTTTTCTTAGAATTGAAAGTTCTTAGTACTTAACAATTTCTTGAAAATCTTTAAAAATGATCAGTAACTGGAGATAATGGAGAGTTAGCTGACTATGGAGAAAGAATGGAAAGACGACAGAGTAAGCACTCCTTTAGCTCCATGCTGTATTGAGCAAATGGTAAGCAAGTAAATAGAAGAATCGGCGACCGCTAGACTACACAAAGCGATGAATTGCAAGTTTTGCTTCAAGATATCGAGAGCCGAGTGGGAATTGCAACAATATCAAGGGGAACATCTAAAGTAAGATTACGTGACTAAGAAATTATTTAGGCTAGCAGTGGCATACATCCATTGTGAGCATTTAAAAAAAAAATTTTCGAACTTTCATTATGAATTTTTACTGTATTAATTCTAAGCGTTTACATGTGTTTATTTTTTTAAGATATTGCAAAATTTAATCAAAAAAAAAAGACAAAAAGTCCGAGCCACACGGAAGTTTTCACCTAGCTTATTTGGTAGCATAGCAGATCCAAACATTTCATAAAAATATATTTTGACTATATTCTGTGTGAATGTGAATATTTTGGAAACTGAGATGCTGATAATGCGATGATTGAACGTTCGTTTCCAAGAATTATTAATAATGAGTAAAAATGATGATGCCGTGACAGGACATAAATAAGGCAGCGTCCATTGTGGAGGAAAAGGAGTCACATGTGTCTCTCTTGAGTGCCCTATCAAACTTTCAGATGACTGGTTAAAATTTATGTGTCTGGAAAGGAAAGAGAAAGAACGAGTATTGGTCAGAGAAAACAAAACAGGCTATATGGGCATTGGAAACATCTGAACAACGGGAGTTTCGAATAGAGGAAGAGGGTATACGAGCTTCTACGTCAAGGGCAAGAAAAAAGTTGGGTCCAAAGTATCCAGTGATGTTCCCCGGTGGTGAAGATGGGCATTGTTTTAATCTGAGGCAAGTCAAGAAGAGTTTAAATAAAGTTCCGGTATATCACCTAGAATTCCAGTCTTTCGGATTTTTCGTAGAATAGATAGTCCCTTCGTTCTGTGTTGTATTGATTGAGTTATTATTTAACCAATTTGGAGTTCTAATTTAACTTTTTGAGATTGTTCTGTTTACCTACAAGTGTAATTATCCCGGGCAAAGCCGGGCCCTCTGCTAGTAAAAATTATAAAGCACACATACATGTTTTTAAGAACGACAATAGAATCTTGTCAGTCTTGCTTTTTGAGTGGCCTTACCTAAATAGACCACACAGATGTACCCTTTCTTTAGAACTCTGGTCATCCCTTCACAGATTCAGTGAAATCTCCCAAGTCAAATGGCTCACAAAGCTATACAGTCAGACCTCGGACTTCGCGTTTCGGTATTCGCGAATTCGCAGATTCGCGAAAATTTCTTTGGAACCGAACTACTTGTATCCGCGATTTTTTCGCACATCCGCGAAATTTTCGCGAAAAACCCTGTTTTACAAAAGTATTTATGTTAATTTATAAGTTTTCATGCTTTAAGCGTAAAATTGGTAAGAAAATATGCTAGAGTGACAAATATCCGTTAGGCGATACTGTAGTCTATTTTTTATATCAAACATTTTTTAAGGGTAATATATTAAGCTAAATGAAATTAAAGTGTTTGGGAGCATGACGGGGGTCATATTTATGGTTTCAACTACAGAAATAAGTCTATATTACCATTTTTAGTGAGTCTACAAACATCCGCGAATCCTCCTCATTCGCGACGAGTTCTGGAGCCTAACCCGGCGAATGTTAGTGACCTGGTTAGATACAATTCTTAAATAAGCAAAACAAGCGGAAAACGTCTCGATAAAATTCTATTTCTTCCATAAACTAAAACGTTTAAATAAACACGCGCCAATGCTTCTTATCTTATCTGTCACCTGTTGCTTTTTTTTTTTATTTTGAAATAAACTTTTAAAAACACATTTACTACAAGATCTATAAAATTCAAAACAATCTTTTATTATTGAAAACGTTGGCCTTTTACAGCAAAATATTCCAAATGCTTAACCTATACAGTTGAATATTAAAATAAGAAGCATTAATAAAATATTTTCTTCTTACACGCGATTTTCTTTTGTGTGTGTTTTAGATATTATAGATTTGAGTATGGCACCGTGCGTAAATGTCAAGCAGGACGAAAATATTGAATGCCCTTTTTCCTCTTCTTTTTTATATTGATGTTCTTTTTTAAACTAACAATAAGTTTTTATTTCGGTAGAAAATCGACATGGTTATAGCACAAAATTAATTCGATTAGAGTTTTCTGTTTTCTATTCACTGTTTCGAATTAAAAACACTAGTTTCCATTTACTAGTAAAATATTACATTGTTGATGTTAAATACGAGGGCAGTTATAAAATTCATGGCAACTATTTTTTTCCCACAATTGCGACAACCCTTCAGCTCCAGAATAAATGTTTGAAAGCCCGTACAACGGAAAGAGTATACATCGCCAAAGTAAAGAAACCGTACCACGGAAAACGTTTTGAGAGCAAAGAGGACATTTTGGCAGCGTTTCGTACAAAACATTAGCGACTCACTCGAGGGTAGTTATGAAATTCATGGCCAATGGTATTCATCGCCTGTCCCATACTGGCATCGTACCGTGGTAACTATTTCATGGGAGGAAGATACAGCTTTTATTATTTTTGAAAACATTAATTGACCCTCTCCCGTTTTCGTGGGTACGGGTTCTTATGAGCCGCATTTGTGGGTATGTTTTTCAGTTCCTGTATTGTTCGTCGTAGAGAGGGGAGCTAGTTTGGATTGAGTATTACTGTGTTCATTCATTGTACATTACATTTCTTTTGTTACATGATGATTTTCCTATAGCACGAGTTTTCTATGTTCCCCTGACTTCCTCCCCTAACCCAGACCAATTTAGTGGAGAGTCAGAAGAACATCCAAATGGTTTTCGAATATGGATTCTGGGATTGCAGAGTTGTCGCCTGTTTGACAGTAAAATATAGTTGCTATGAATCCCATAATGACCGCTGTATAAATTTATAAGCAGGTAAGATATAATTTACAATTGTTTTTACTGATTAATATTTTAAATCTGCATCTTCGACGCGTATTTTAAAAGTTGTCCAAAGAAAAATATATACTTGAAAAAAACTGCATAAACAGCTGTATAGCATAAAATGAAAAATTAATTTTTCAATCGCACTTTCTTGACATTAAACAAACTTAATCTGTAAGAAACGAAAATGTTATTCCCATTCAGTTGTTTCCGCTTGGTATAGCACTCGAAACTATGGAAAATATTATGGCCATGCAAGAACGAATTTAATACCTCAAACTGGAATAATTGCTCATAATAAAAATTATTTACTTTTTAATTTAATTTAATTCTTAATAAGACACGGCGGAGCAGATACATTTCTGTCTCGCAGTCCGAAATAAAATTTAACAGCTTTTCTTCCATAAAAATGACTTTAGTCTTCATGGTATGCCGAATCATATGTTCAACTATAATATTCAACAATAATAAAATTAAAAAACTGAAGGAGTTTAAGACAGAACCCATAAAGTCGTTTTTGGATTTTTTTTTTAAAAAAGTTTGTGTTTTTTTAAAAAAAGATTAAAAAATAGGTTTTTTATTCGCCTTTACACATAAGTTGTCAAGACAAGTTTCTTGCAATAAAACACGCCAACTAATTTTTATAATTTATTCATTTATTTAAATTTAAAAAAATTGTTCGTATTTGATGTAGTGGAAAGTAATTATTTTAAATGCGGCAGTGCTTTTAAATTGAGCTTCATTTTCCATGAGCTCAATGCTCTAAATTCTCACGAGCAGTTGATATTCCCTCAACCCAATTAGACTTGAAAAGTAACTTAATTCCAAAGAGTGTAATTCCAATTTCTCTGCAAATAAACATAATCGTCGGCTTAGCGCTGTTCGTAAAGAACTTCAAAATCGATTGATGCGTGTTCGATTCGCGTCGATATGGAAACGGGGGCAATTTCCCATTGAAGAACTCGATCGAAATAGACATCCAAACGTAGAAAAGAGAATCAGAACAAAGATAGGATCCTCATTAGATAATTCGGGTTTCTACCTATGCACTGACAACAAAGCCGAGAGATCGTTTTTCTTCTCGTTTAAGCCAACAATAAACATTCAAAAAGGGGGGAAAAAAAACAAAAAAAAATTACCATTAAGCGCTATATAATCTTTATGGCTAAGTTGTTGTTGTCGGGTGATATTGCACGCATATCGATTGATGACCCCTTCCCCTCGGTTCTCTATAATTGGCTGCCCGCTTCGCCTCTTTCGTCACGGTTGCCCGAAGGAACGAGCAAATAAACTGCAAAGCAATAGCTATAAGATATACGTGGTCTCCAAGAGCCCAGTTGGAGAAACAAGCCGCGAATCGATGAAGAAACAATGATTTTTTCCCTAACCTTTTAAATCGCTGGGTGGGAGGAGAACCTAAAATTACAGAATGATAAAAAGAGAGAGCGCTTTCCTGTACTGATTAAAATACCGATAAATGGAAACGTCCGTGAATGTTACGGGAGTCTAGGAGTTAAAATGTCACTCGGCTTCCCATTTCATCCTTTCTTCCGAAATTAAATATTAATTAGTGTGTCTATATCATTATTATTCTCTGAGTAGCTTCTTCGCAGTCAATATGTCTCTCTTGTAAAAAAAACGTTCAATTCATGCCGAATTCCTCAAAAAGTTCTACTTGGTTCATTGCAGAGTGAAGCCGTTGACAGAATCGGACGAAGATGGGGTGTTGCACTCTAGGCAACGATGTAGAGGTAAATAATAATAATAATAATAATAATAATAATAATAATAATAATAATAATAATAGTCAGTTAATTATCTACTTAAAAGAGCAAATCTGTTTTCGTACAAAAATAAAAACTGCAGATTTTATAATTTCAAAGTAAAACTTTAATTTAATTATATGAATATGTAAACTACTTTTAATGAAGATAAAAAAAAATATAGAAATATAATAGAATAAAAATTAAATTAAAAATTAATAAAATAGGAATTACAATGCATAAGTCTCATCATCGACCCTTTGCATCTACAAGACTTTCTTCCTTTGCTGTGTGTCTTCACCCAGTTTCTTCTGTGACTGTCTACCATCACTCCTTGACAACAATTCTTCTGTTTTTCCTTCAGCTATTTTTTTCAGCTGTTTTGCCTATACAATATGTCATCGGACCGCTTCAAGATCCTCACAGTCTTTCTTCAACTTCTCCCTAACTTCATTACGTTCAATTTGGTGACTTTTGCATTGTATTTCCTATTCTATTTTATTTCTATTCTTTTTTATCTTCATTAAAAGAAGTTTACATATTCATATGATTATATTATTACCTACTTCATATAATTAAAACTGCAATTAATTTTCCTAATTTATTAGGAAAAAATTATTGTTGCTAACACAGGAATAATTTCTAATTAAGCATATTATTCATAATAAATTTTTTCCTTAATTTCTTTTTTTAAATGTCATAAAAAAATAACTTACTCTCAGCGCGCCCATTCCGATTTCTGCACATATCTAAGCTTAATAAGAAGAACAAAGGCCACAATTACTTTTCAGTTTTACTAATAATTTATTTTGGAACGCATATTAATAAACCGTAACAAATGCACGCACCCGAAAGATATCCAAAGAGCAAAATCGTTAGCAAAAATATCAGAGCACCCATTTGAAGAAATTACGCGGATGAAATGCTCATTTACATTAGGATAGAAAATTAACGAAGACACTTTTCCTCGTGGAATGACGGTTGCATGGGAATAATTACAAAAACAAATTGTGAAGTAGAAGACTGATTATAAACGAGTCTGAAAAGTATAACCAAATCACCTATTACAACGCAATAACAAACTAAATCACAACGTAATTACGAGGGTCGATTGATAAATAAGGTCTCCATGGCTGTAACTTTTTTATTTGTTAACCGATTTTCAAAATTCTTTTTGTATTTTATACTCACATTTGTCCTCTATGTAATGCACTATTCACTTTTCGACATAGTCCCCATTCCTTTCCAAACATTGGGCCAACGCGTGACTAGTTGGGTGAACCCGTCGGAGAGGAATTCCGGAGTTGTTGTCGACAGCAGGATTGAATGGAAGCGTTTACCTCGCCGTCAGAACCAACTCATGTCCCTTAAGGGGCTCTTTCTTCTTTGGGAAGTGGTGAAAGTCGCAATGTGCAAAGTCTTTCATTTTTGAACTGCAATTTTTCATCTTTGAACTGTAGGCGCTGCAACGCCTCTGGTGTGTGGTGACTCGTGTGCGGGCGGACGTTATCGTACTCCAGAAGAGGGTCCAAAGCTGCCATTCAATCCTGGTGTCGACAACAACTCCGGAATTCCACTCCGACGGGTTCACCCAACTAGTCACGCGTTGGCGCAATGCGTGGAAAGGGATGGGGACTATGTCGAAAAGCGAATAGTGCATTACATAGAGGACAAATGTGAGTATAAGATACACAAAAGAATTTTGAAAATCGGTTAACAAATAAAAAAGTTACAGCCATGGAGACCTTATTTATCAATCGCTCCCTTAAAATTATCAATTTATAATTTGTGTAAAGAAACCGCATCCGTGGATAAACTATATTATTGCCTGTTCGGAAATTAAAGAGCCGAAAAACAAATTTAAGTTCTAATATACAGGGTGTCCATAATTAAAGGACCCTGTTGCAAAGCTGCCTACAGGCGAAACCAGTCATCAGAAAAGTGTGAAATTTTGTGGAGGATGTAATGAAGGGATGGGAATTTGGTTACGAATTTCGCCATCAGAGGGCGTTTTACGTTGAATACCTGTAGCAAAAATGTAAACTTATGTGCCGTCACGCAGCAGCTGTTACCTACTGTATAAAACCGAGGAACATTCGCAATGCGTATGCCGCTCACAATGACTTTAAGTTTACGAAATCGCGCGATGTTAGTGAAATTGTTTTAACAAAATATTAAGTCCGCAGTAGCTGCTTTACGGAAATTTCAGGAGATGCGAAAAGGCCCCATGATTGTGAAAAAAACCTTCGGAAAATGATAACGAAATTTGAAGAAACAGGATCATTGTCAGTTCGTCCTGGCAGAGGAAGAAAACCAGTGTCTGCAGACGCATTAGAGGAGGTTTCGCTTCAGGTGGAAGAGTACAGATCTGCAATTTCCCATGATAGCACCAGCGTCCGGCGTATAGCACAGAAGTTGGATAGGCCACGTTCAACTGTCCATAAGATCATGCGGAACATCCTCCGTACAAACTTTCACTTGTGCAGTAGGTGCTTCCACATGATTGTGACGATCGACTCCAGTTCTCACTTCAGTTTCTTTTTCGCGTTGAAATCGATGCAGAATGTGAATATTCTCTGGACAGAGAAGCGCATTTTCACTTGGACGGCGCAGTGAATACTCACAACTGCCGCATTTGGGAACCAGAAAATCTGCACGCTTTCTTAGAGGTTCCGTTACATTCCCCAGAAGTGAAGGTGTGGTGTGGATTTATGACATCATTCATTGTCGGCTCTTACTTTATCGAGGAGTTAACTTCTAGAGGTCCAAAGACATGCTCGGTCAAAGGGCAGCGATATGCTTCGCTGTTAGAGAACGAAATTATTCCGGCTTTCCAAGCCCGTCAGTGCCTTGCACGCACAATCTTTATGCAAGACGGAGCTCCTCCACACACTGCACTGTGTGTTAAGGATGTTCTTAGAGGACATTTTACAGAAGAACGTGTCATCAGCCGTCACTTCGGTCATGCGTGGCCTGCCCGATCCCCAGACCTCACTTCATGCGACTTTTAACTTTGGGGACATTTAAAACATCTGGTAAATCGTGACAATCCAAGAACTTTTAAAGACCTTATCTTAAAGACAACATTTCACGCCACGTGCGCAACATTTCGCCGCACAATTTGGTCTTGCGATTTCAGATGGTATCTGAAAATGATGGCCATCATGTGGAACATGTTACGTTGTAATTTGTTGTGTTTTATACATGTTGAACTTTGTACACGTGTGGCTAAATGTCTAATTAGTTATTAAAACGCTCTCTGGTGGCGAAATTCGTAACTATACCCCCCCCCCCCCCGCTGGAACAAATTCCCATCCCGTTCTTTCGGTCCTCCACAAAATTTCAAATTTTTCTGATGACTGGTTTCGCCTGTAGGCAGCTTTGCAATAGGGTCCTTTAATTAAGGACACCCGGTATAATGAAATTGATATTCTCAGCAAGAAATAAAAATTTACAAAATATAACAGGGTAATCGTTATCTTAACATAAGAAAGAAATTCAGCCAGTTAGAAATGCCAGATAAAAATTCGCTAAAAAGTTGATCTCTTCTATGTCAAATCAATTTCACCAAGATTTATCCAACATCAATTTTTTCGAGCTTTAATTCAAAATGACCTAATGTAGTAATAGCCATTTATAAGTTTTACACCAACATGCGTGTGATTTAATACACACATTAAATCTCCCGGGTCTCGCTTGCAAGTTTCTAACGCAGTATTAAAATAAATAAAAATATTTTTAATAAAATAGTAATACGGAAACGAAATATTAAATACAAATTAGAATGCTATTTAATCAAATTACTGTAATTTTATTTATTGTTTGTCTGAATTTAGGAGAGCGAAGTGAAGCGCCACGACATGACAGTCGAGATTCCAGTTCGCGAGCGACGATGTCAAGATATCATTTGGATCCTCGTGTTCTCTCTATTCATCGTGGGAATGGTTAAGTATTATTATTTTTTTATTGTCTCATAAAAGTCATTCATCATTTGAATTGATAGCGTTAGCTGTCCATTGTCTATTCTGTACCACTGCCGTTTATTTTCAAGTCACACGTCACAGGTAGACACTGCTATGGTTCACTTCTTAAATAACTCTCGTTAAGCTAAAGAATACTTAAGACACTAATGATGAAGATAAGAAATGTTCTGTAAATCTAAGCAATTAGATAACGGATATTGCCAATGAATGAAATTCTAATAATAATAATTTTAATTATAATAATTAGCAGATCTCTTTTGATCTATGAGACAACTGGCTGTGGCAACTGGCCGTTGGGAGGTAACCCAAACCTCACAAATTTCTGATAGGTGAACTTTAAATGTGTCAATCTTGAGCACGAAGACTTGAATTTTAAGTACCCACCTGTTTTATTTTGTTTTCTTTTTCTCGTCTATTCGTTAGATTGCGAGCGTTGTACATGCCGTTGGCAAGGGTGACATCGACCGTATTCTTAAGGGTATGGATAGTTTTGGCAATGTGTGTGGGAAGAAGAATTCCCCCATTAAAGGTGTTGAAGGAAGTGGAGCAGACAATTTGGAAAAGAAGTAAGAATGCCTATGCATTTCTGTGTAGAAAACGCTAGTCGTGAAATCGTTTTTAATCAGCTCTTCTCTAAACATCATTATTAGAGATCCATCTAAACACTCCTGAACTAATATTTTATATATTTCTTTAGGTTCCTCGAACATCAAGGAGGAGTTTACGACTATAATATCACGTGTATCTCAACATGTCCAAATAATGCGTCAGTATTATAAATCTGTTTGATTCATTTCCTATTTTAATTTAAAGGTATTATTGGCATTGTGTAAAGACATACTGAATAGAATGTCTAGTAACATTTGGCAGAGTATAATATAATGGACAACAGGGTAACCACTCTAAGAACAAATTGAAACCAATTAAAAACATAGAAAAGAACAGAGATATGATAAAATTTTATTAAATAATTGGGAATCAGTAACTTAACTAAATACAAATATTCTGATGCACATTGCATCATTTTAGTCTTTTATTTTATTGCAGCTATCTGGACATTAAAGCATTACTTAGTTTGCTATTTTGTCTTCCATATGGACTTATCAAATCCTTGCCCAATTCCTCCTGACTGCTCTTGTATGGCTCACAAGGGAATCCCACATAGCCTATCCGCTTTAACAATGGAGTCCTTGTATGGCTGTGTGTGCTCAATTTTTTTCGTTTTCGCGGTTTATTTTGAAAGAAACAAAATTTCGCACTCTCTTAATTTGCAAGCATCTATAGCAGCTTCAGATGAGTAACATATTTCAATTTGGTGGAAATCTTTGATATACATGTTCGAGGGATTCCCTTGTCAGTGAGAATTGTTTATCCATCGGGATGTCTTCCAAAACCACTTTAGACTTCATGGACACTGATCTGGCATAAAGCTCTTTTAACAGCCCTTCTGTCGTTCACAACCGATAGAAACATTCGACTATTAGCGGCAAGAAACTTTCTTTGCTGCAGTCTGGTAATATAGCACGTTGCCTAAACAATAATAAACGATGAATACTCAGATGATTTTTATTGTATCCATTTGTCTTGAAGTTTGAGGAATTCTATACAATGACGGGATTCCACTTTGCAGGTAACAAAGGCATGGTACAATGTTCTGAAATTTGAGCAAAATGTTATAGAAATTTTGATATAACTTTTGATAGGATTAATTAATTTAAATTAACAAAACAACTCTAAATTTAGCTTTAAAAATTCATTCTTCATTCGACAATAAGCAAACAGATTCTGCAATTAAGTTGACAAACACAAAATGAAGACTTTCTCAAAAAGTAAACAACTAACTTTAATGAAACTGATTTGGGAAGACAGCGCCTGGTGCATTACAGAACAGTATATAACACAAACGTTCCTAAAGTCACTCAAGATCACGGAGTATGTGCGAATGCCGAACACAAGTTACTATTCTTTAACATGGGAACACGATTTTAAAATGCTCTCGCAGGTGAAGGAGATATCAATAAACAGAATGAAAACGCAGCCAACAATGTAACCTACACAGCCCAAATTAATATAAATTTCGAACCAGTTAAAATTCGAATTTTTTATTACATTTTTTATAACATTTTTTTTTAAATGTTATCTGAATGCTTTAGCATTGCCGTCAAAGAGAACTACTCAATATTCTCATCAAAACTGGAAATAAATCGTCATGTTTGACAGGTACAAAATCGGTTTATACCTAAATTTCCTGTATAGTTATCGGTAATGCGCATGCGCAAAATTCTCATAAGAACCAAACAATTAGCGCTTATCGTTCATATAGCCCAATATGAAGTATTTAAATTAGATTTTAAGGAACTTGAAGAGCTCATTAATTTGGAATGAGCAAGCATTTCCCATTAAGAATATACTGTGGCTGCACTGGCGTAACTAGAAGTGTGGAGGCCCCTGGCTGGAAACTTTTATGGGGGCCCCCTTTCTTCGGGCTAAATGGCGTGGACCCCTGGACATTTGCCAGTCTAGCTGCCCTATAGTTACGTCTCTGCCCGTTCCTTTGTGCAGTGCTTCACAACCTTTTTCACGTTACGGCACACTTTATAAGAAATATTTACGTCACGACACACTCTGAAGCAATATTTTTCTATAAGCATAAACATTTCTTCTATTTTAATACTAGGGGTTCAATTAATAAGATCTTTCTTTTGAATATTTTCGCATAAAAATTCATAATTTTTGCGGCACACTGGTTGGAAAGCGCTGCCTTAGTGTCCATTATGAATAGAAATTGTAAAAGCAAAAACGGCGGTAGAGGACTCTAGCGTAAACCTACCTATGCGATACAAGAATACCGAGGTATTTTGAAATTCTGTCAGCGTCTCTCATAGGAGATGACTCTATGCTTAACATTGTAGGTCAATACGACTACCTTACGATCGAGTGTGCGAATATGTCATTTATACTGAATTGACACTCTTAATGATAAAATCTTCTAAAATGCTCTTCTAAATTTCTTTTATCGAACATTTTATACGCCCCTCCCCTCCCTCCTCTGTTCTTTTCAATAATGTAAACCTTCTTTTGTAGTTCATCCTTCTTTGGACGTTGTATTCCGAATGTATTGACCAGTATGAACACTGGAGTCACTAACATCTTCTCCCCTGCTGGCAACAGAACCGGATTTTTCCGGGTTAGATTTCCGCATTATTTATGTTCATTATTAGACGAGGATTAAGTAATTCAATTATCATTCAACCTTCTCTTGTTGCTCATAAATTCTTGTTTGTTATCATTAAAGGAAGCAGCTGGGGACATTCAGTACTGCTGGCGAGAAATTATCTATTTGTGTCTGATTGCGTTAGGTAAGTTGTTTTGGTAAAATTCAGTTTATTTTCACTCGCCACAAACAATTTAATTAGACATCTCTTTTCCCTAAAAAAAAGAAATTGTTTTCCACCATTTTCAGGAATGACCATTATCGTGATGTTTTTACTTCGTTTTTTAGCGGCTTTTATAATTTATTTTGCAATGTTCGCCATGGTCGTTTTGACCATTGCAGGAACCATTTATGTTTGGTATAAAAAATAGGCTTGCACTTTCAATTTTCATAATTTTAAAATATTCTCTCCATACGGTTTTACATTTCTCTCCCTCTTCTTTTTTTTTAAGGTACCGATATACACAAGCCAAAAAAATGGCCGATGAAGGCAAAGCAGAGATGATTGCCAAAAATCTACAAAAGAACGCTCGAAATTGGCTCATTGGTGCCATTCTAACCACTGTTTTTTCCGTAAGTTCATCTGTTTATTTAGACCAAAATTCTCCAATCTTAACGAGATACTAAATTCCTTTTCTATCTCATGTTGTATTGTAAAATGGACGTTTTTTGAATAATTAACGAGATACATTTCACAGATGGATTTGTAAATTGTCAATTGTTTTCTCTTATTAGCTTTTCACTCTTTTCATTTTGTTTGCAATGAGGAAGCGACTTAAACTCGTAAGAACACCAAACTGTTAAATCTGAAATTTCTCTTAAGCATCAAAACTGACTTTAATGACCCCTTCTAATTCCGACGAATCTAGTTCAGATGGGTATTTTTTTTCTATTTATTTAGGTGATAGCATTATTTAAAGAGGCAGGAAAAGCCATTGCCAAAATGCCTCTGCTCCTCATTCAACCCATATGGGTAAGTGAAGATAGTTTCACATAGCTCTACCTAAAACCTCTTTACAGACTTGGATTCAACATCTTCATTGATTACCACTTACCTTTTCATTGTTGAGATCGTTTTCTCTTCTTTCGGTCTCGTTTTTTAGACGTTTCTCTGTCTAGTGCTCATTGCGGGATCATGGCTCTATGCCCTCATGTGGATTCAGAGCTCAGGAGATGTTGTCGTTCACAAAGGAAAAGCCTACATAGAACAGGATACCGTCGTTAAGGTACACGTTCAATCCATTCTGATTTATGTTTCAACAAATTAAGATAGGGACTTGGCAAAACAAGTGATGAAAATTAGATCCGTTTTACTTCCGTTTCTATTAGTTGCAATGTTCCCATGCATGACTGAAACAAACCTCGTAATTTTATTTCCACATTGTGTTTCAAAAAGAGCTGTGAAAAAGTAATACATTGCCCAACCACTTTATTAGTACTGTTTGGAGACACCTTTAGCCTTCTAAATAGCCTGGATTCAACCTGGCGCCGATAACGTTTTGAAGATAAGGAATACCATACAAATAAAAGTGTGTCACACGTTTTCTAGAGATTCAACAAAGGTGTAGCCTTGAGTCACATAGCTCGTTCCAAACATTCTCGATGGAATTCAGGTCCTAATTATATAGAAAAACTCCTTTTGAACATAACCCCATTAGTGGACTCGACGCCATTTATCTCTTTAGTACTTTCGATAATTAATATAACGTTGATGAAATGACATTGGATACTTTAATCATTTCGTTTAAACGAAGCGGTAACGATGACTGAAGCACATCGAATATGCACAACGGTATAAGAAGAGATTAATATACTAATCTCAAAATATGCCACTAGGATTATACCAATCTTAGAATATGCCACCAATATTAAGTCAGACTCTCTCTACTTCCATAATAAGCGATTAAATGTAGCGCACAACAATGTCATAAGACAGAATTTCAAGTTGAATAAGATGCTCATCTATTGCTATCTTGTGCTGCCAAAAATCCCAAGCTATCCTTATCTCTTATCAAAAGACAAAAGATTTGGAAAATAATTTGTGCCTTCTTGATCCTTGAGTAATTTCGGGTCAACCTTTGTAAAACTTTGGTTTGGCTCTGATACTGATATAAAATCCACACGAAGGAACTTTTTTGAACTCGACCTCATTGTTTCATCTACACAAAGAAAGCTTTCCTTACCAAGCGATCTACGACTGTAATTAATTACCTATAAGGAACCTTTATGGAGACATTTTATAGCACAATAATTAATTAAAAGTATTATTTGATTATCTACATCATATAAACTGTCGTAACGTCTGTTGATGCTCTGGTTTTGTTACCTTAATCGATTGATAATCCATATAACTAGTGAAGTCCCAATACAATTGTTGCCATGATCTTAAACATATGCCATGTAGGTATAAAAAACATTCCTACATTCAAGGACTAACACTTCCACTGACGTTTAACTTTTCTCCTACCTTTGGTTCCACCTCTGGGACTTCCGGAGCTGATCAGAGTTTGGTCTTTCCAAAACAACAACAGCAATAATAATAATAAGCAGAAACATTTCCCAAAAGCTTTCCAGACATACGTAGGTATAAGTATATTAGCAATTTAATCATTTTTTTTTTTTATATTGACCATAGGTCATGAAATGGTATTACGTTTTCGGTTTGCTTTGGTTGACGTGGTTTTGCATTGGATGTCAGCACATAGTGGTTGCAGGTTCCGTTGCTAAGTGGTTCTTTACAAGGTAAGCTGATTAAATAATTTGTATTAATGATAAAATTTTATTTCTTGTATTTTCTATTTTCGATCTTAAAAACGTGACTAGAAAATTAGAAATACTGTCTCTGTTCACAAAACATACAAGGTAGAAAAGCTGTAGACAGTATACAGGATACAGATGATGAATGTGGGATAAATGTCATTTACTAACCGGGAACATATTTAATGTAATTAGATTTTAGAAGAAATTTGAATTTTTACCCAGATCAAAGAAAAGAGTGGCTTAACATAACATTCCATTATGCCAGCTGTTTTGTCAAACTATGTTAATAGAATGAATTATGGATCGTAAAAACCTGAAAAGAAAGGCAATATCTCTAAACACGAAGAAAGAAAGAAATTACCGGAACCATATTTCGAAGACTCTGCCTTCCTTCGTTCTGAACGGTGAAATTGAGACTCTGTATAATAAAAAACATTGTCGTATCCAAGAAGAATTATTAACCAAGACTGGACGATCGTTAGGAACGCGCGAGCGGCAATCGTGACCGTGGTATAAGGGTATGTTGTAGAGCCATTTCTATAACAGCATGTTAGCCGAGTAAGATGGGCAAAACCAAGGATTTGAGAGACTTAAACACAGCATGACAATCAGCGCTGGATCTAGCATTTCTGCAACGACTCTTCTAAAACTCTTCTAACCAAAGACAGTCATGTGGGTGACAACACCTTCATTAACAGGATTGTACAACCTGAACAATTCGTGAAAAACCGATTCGTACAGCAGCAGACCACAAAGAATAATTTCGTAATGCACTATGCGCCGGACGGAGCCTTCGACTTGTACGGGTCAAAGAAAACAAGATAGCAAAACAGGAAATTGCGGCCTTATTTCGAGTAAGATGAAATTACACCGGCTATTCGAATACGATAGCCATCCACAGCAACTGTTGTTGGTCGCTCTCCATAAGGCATGGGGAAATATTTCTGTGCACATTTTGTAATCCATGCCAGTTCCATATTAGTTATTACAGCAGCTTGGGGAGATCCATCCGGTACTAGGAATGTATACCTAATAAAATGATCACTCTGTATATTAGAAAAATCATTAAAATTAGCCTTTCAGCCTGAAATGTAGTAGCCACCTAATTAACTTTTATATAGTAAAAACGTTATTCTGTCCCTTTAAACCAATTTCGACTGTCATTAATTTTACATTATTATCATTCATGACAAGTCATTCCAAGTTGATTGATATATAACATGCCATATTTTAGCATTGAAATTTCCAGTGGACCATATCACTATCCAAGCGAAGCGAGGGCAACATCTAGTATGTTATAAAAGACGTTTTGACGATTATGCTGCGATTTAGTCGAAATGCAGAATGGTTCATGGACAACTAGCTGAACATTACTTAAGCCTTTACACGGATATGCTATATAAAAAAAAAGCTTTTTGTTAGAAAATTGCTCATTGATTATCACAGTATTACTTATTTCAGGTGTATTCAAATAATTGTAATACCAAATTATTATTTTTACATGAATAATTCAGCATTCACTTTCTAGGCTTGGTCTTCATAAACTTCGTCACCGCAAAACTCAATTAAAATTTACCTATTGTCAACAATTTCTTTTTGCAGTTCTAATCACATCTAAAGTTCTACTTAATGATAATTTCTTCGTTGATTGCTCCGCTATCTTTCTCGGCTGAATCTGCCTCTGACGGGAAAAATTACTCTCTGGCTGAAGAGAATTTTCTTTTGTAGAACCTGCTGCCTTTATTATCATAACAGATGCGCCCGTCCGCATCACCGGAACGCTTTCATTTTTCCTTGGTGGGAGGAATGAGACTTACTTTATAATTCGTAATCTTAACTTTATTTGATTCCTTCTGTTGCCGAAATTTTTTTTTCACATAGCACGGTATAGGTGTCATCTTCCGTGGAAACTCGTAATGAAGTGTCTCTACAGCAATTTTTGAAATGATTTCTTCTTTCTACAAGCTTTTATGGTCCACTGGGAATAATTTGGCTATTCTATTTTCAATTTTTTTTACAACACAATTCAATTTTAAGTTGAAATTCGTTGTTTTCAAATTAAAATAGCACAATGATTATTCTTAATATTAAAATGAGATTATTATTATTATTATTGATAATGATTTAAGATTCTGCTATTTCTAGAGATAAATCTGAAGTAGGGTATCCAATCTTGGCGGCCATCCGAACCTTGATTCGATACCACTTGGGATCTGTGGCATTTGGATCGCTACTTATCTCCATAATTAAATACATTCGCATTCTTTTGCGATTTTTAGAGAAGAAGTAAGCAACTTCTGTTACCTTCTCACCATAGTTTTACTTGAAAAGAATAAAATTTTAAAAAAGTAAAAACACTCTAACAGTTGCTCATCACTTTATTTAATTAATTCAAAACAACGATTAAATTCGTGAGAAAAAACAAACAAACCCAATTAGAATTTAATTTTAATTGATTTGACAACATTTTAACATTTGATTTCTTGTCTTTATTTGCTAACTCCTGCAGCATGAGAGATAGTCGTAACCCCAACGTGGCGTGTATCTTTTGCCTCATCCAGTGCTGTCTCAAATGTTTCGAAAACTGTCTAAAGTTTATTGCCCGAAACGCCTACATCGAAATAGGTAAGTTTAGAGAAAAATTGAGAAATTTCTTAGGCTGGTGACGCAAGGGATATACAATGTTCAGATGGGGCGGGAGTCAAAAGCAGATTGTCAAAGGAGCAACACGGAGTGAGCACAAATATGTCCTATTACTTTGTTGGCATTTTTATTTTTATACCGATCCAAAATGAAAAACTGAGTAGAGGACCTCAATACCTATGAGAATCATCCCAATGTACGTATGTTATCCAAAATGTTGTGATTTTGTCAGTAACCCCTTCATTATTCCGTTAAAATGTGTTTTCGAGAATGTATGTCGTTTTGAGGAATTTGCTTAGTGGAATTGTATTCTTTGGGCAACGTGTAGTATTATTAAATTTAAGAAAATGGTCGATGTCAAGCTTTTCGGAGTCTTCCTTCGAAGATGCACACTCCGCATAGAAGTTGGTAGCAGACACCTACCTACCTCGCACATCTGTTGTAATGACATGTTTTCCAAATAACGTGTGCTTTCTCAATAATCCATTTGTAAATAACCTTTGAGATTATTTAGCTGTTCTCAGAGGAACTATCAATTTTACATGAAACCCCTATTTTTTTACACATTTTTTATTTAGCTTGTAAACTCTTTTTGTTTGGGTCACAAATCTTGTAATCAATATTTTGCCCACTTCCTGGCTACCTAGAGCTCTGCAACTTTCCCCAATGGCGTCTTATCGATGCAATGCATGTTTCAATCGTTAGTTTGAGAAGTCTTTCATTTATTCGTAGGTAATCTTTATTTATGTTCCAAGAGTGATTCTTTCGACAGTTCGTTGGAGAAAACTAGTACATCTCTAAACTCCATTTTGGTCTTAAATGAAAGGTCTAAAGGTACGTTTCCACTTAGGCAACCTTCAAACGAGCAACATGTAGCATACTACACGTGTTATTTTGTTGCTAGATGTTACCATGCGTCTTCATACTTTGTCCAAAGTCGAATGTCGCCTAAAGAATCTTTTGCCAGTTGTCACTTGCTACTTGTAGCATGAGGCAAAGCATTTCAAGTTGTTCAACACTTGTTTACCTGCCAGTAGCGTGCGTCATGTCATTTGAAGCAGTGGCAGCTGCTGCTTATTTGATCCTCGCAAATGGCAATAAAAGAAGAAGCCTAGATGGTGGAGCAGAGATTTATTTTTTAAAAGTAGTGAAAATCATAAGGAATTTTTCGAAAAACTTATCTCAAATGTAGTTTGTTCAAAAATTTCACACGTATGAGTAGGCAGGATTTTGACTACCTAGTCGAAAAGGTCAATCCTTTGGTGAAAAAAGCAGACACCAACTGTCGTGATGCGATACCAGTTCAAGTGCGAGTATTGTTGACTTTGAGATACATAGCTACTGGAGATAGTTATGCGTCAGAAAAGCAGATCTCAAATTCTTGATTTTCTCTTTAATTTCATTTACTGAACATTCGTATTTGGTAGCAAATAGTTTTAATTTGTCACTTTTTCACATTCCTATGTTTATGTGAAGCATTTTTGTTGTACCACAACTCTGGTAAAGTATGATAGTCTTCAATAAAGAAGTTTGTTTTCTTGGATGATAGTCTTGGGATGTGCTCGTTACTTGCTCTCCCCTGACAATAATAAGCGCTAACGGCTGACAGCAGCATCGTTAAAGTCTGCCTACTGCCTCGAATAGCACAGTTCGAATCCGATATGGATAAACATTTTTTTTTGTTCATTATCGCGTTTTTGATTTCGTTTAAGTTTAAAACAGTGTATGTAAAGAACACCATAAATAGATTAAAATTTTTTCATCCAAGTGTGCAATTTGATCTGTTTATTTGAGGGTTTAAAAAAACTTTTCATGTTAATTGTCATGTTATGCTTTATTCTACTATATTAGCTGAGATGCCCGTCGAGCTTTTCAAGGCAAAACGAAGGCGGGGTATCAGTATTTACACTGCTTTACAGTGAAATTGCCCCACCCACAAGGAATATCCGAATGAGCCAAAAGTAGGTATACAGCAAGAGATACATCTGAACACACCTTTATTACGTTATGGAGCCAAGACGTGCACTCGTTTGTACAGGGTGTCCTAACGGAAAGCGGCATCAGTAGGTTTGTGGCACCACCTCTAGCGGCGATGCATTGTTCCAGCCGCAGGTGTAGGTGATCATACAGGTGGCGAATGTCATCTTGGGGTACGTCTGTCCATGGAGATTGCGGGGTGATCGTAAGCGACGTCCCACCATGTCTCACACGCGCTCAATTGGCGATAGGTCTGGGGACCTCGCGGGCCATGGCAGGCAGTTAACATCATGCAGACATGTTTTCCGTGTGCGGTCTGACGTTATCCTGCTGAAAGACTGCGCCGGGTGTGGTGTGCAGAAAGGGCAGTAATACGGGCTGCAGAATCTCTGTGACGTACCGTGCTGCTGTCAGGGTGCCTTGGATGGTGACTAAAGGCGTTCTGGTATCGTAGCCGATGGCACCCCAGACCATGATCCCGGGTGTTGGTCCACGATGGCGATACCGGATGCATTGTTCATTGGCACGTTCCAATGGTCTGCGTCACACCCGTCGTCGGTGTCCAAACAAAAGCGAGATTCGTCGCTGAAGACCACCGGGCGCCATTCCATTCGCCAGCCCACTCGATCACGACACCATTGCAGTCGTATCGCGCGGTGCTCAGGTGTCAAAGGAAGACACAACAATGGACGTCTGGCAGACATTGTCGCGGCGTGTAACCGGCGTGCTATTGTCGCTATTGACACTGGAGCAGTACCGGGAATAGTGATGTTGTCGCGCAGTTGCCGCAGGGTGACGGTTCTGTCCGCTAGCGCTCTTTGTAGTATCCGCCTATCGGTACGAGCTGACGTGCTTCTCCGGGCCCCAGAGCCTGGTCTTCTGGCATGTGTGCCTTCCTTTCGCCATTGCCTCCAACATCGGCCTACTGTCCATGCTTTCCGCGACACATGGACAGCAATCCGTCTGGTTGACCATCCAGCCTCGGAGAGGCCAATAATCCGACCTCGTTTAAAGTCCGTTAATTGCGTGAATGGTTGTCGTTGTCTTCGTCGCGGCATTGAGACCATTGTGCGGATTACAGTACTGTACGTTCACGAGGCAGTTGCTTCCTCTTTACTACACGGAACGTCTCGCACAGGTGTCAACTGATGAGCCTATACAAGCACCCGCTCACCGTGTATCAACCCAAATGGGGTCATATCCCGTGAGCATGCATCTAATTGTTTACTAATCGGAGGTAGACGAACCCCCGCCCCACTAAATATGGATAAGGTCGGATAACTCCTTGTTTGTGGGGCAATTTCATTGCAAAGCAGTGTATCTACTCTAGATATTTATCAATATTGTTTAAGGTTTGAACCTGGGACTTGTTAATTGCCATTGCATAAGCTGGGCGAACGGGAAATTGTCGACGTTTGAACTCTACAAAATGATCAGTCGCCTGTAACGGTATTCTAGGTATTAAAACGAATTGCCTGCGTTATCCTCGCTGAGTATTGTAGCTTGTATTGCACCTGATTATTCGGAATTGGCTGTTGCATTGTTTAATACCCAAAACATTCAACCTAATGACCGTCGGCCCTACAATTTACCGACAACTTCGGACGTTGCTGTGGTTTTTTACCCGGCAGGGAATCAGTGCATAAGGTGATTTTATTTTGCGCCAGCGCACAGAAAGTAGAGTTCGTGGGATTTTAGAAAATCACCCATGGCATGATCCTCTGCAACTAGACTAGAAATCCACCCGTCACATGACGGGTGTCAACCATACAGGTTGAAGGGTAAAGAAATGAAAGTGGAGCATCAATGGTTTTCAAAACATATTCTGCAACAATATACTGTTCAACTGCATATAAAAAAATCAACCTTAAACATTTTTCATGTTATTTAGTTAATAACAATGACTGAACATTGTCTTACCACAACAATCCCTGGCTACGGACGGATTGTTGTAACTTTCTTTGTTGGCCTCGGACAGACGGATAAAAGAATCATAGTGTTAGATGGCCTATCCAGGGTTGCCAACTTACCGGTTTTTAGATGGGAATATTTATTGTTGGATATTGTTATAATACAGGCTAAACAATGCACAAGTGTAATAATTATTACACGGTTGGCAACGCTGGGCCTATCGTTGCAGAAACTTTTACCTTGCATGAGATATACACATTGTTGGTCCGCGCATATTGTTGCTCATGCATTGTCGCTTAATGACAGACGGATTTTAGTTTCTAATCAAATATACACTAATCATATCACCGTTACTTTTACAAAAATCCTCTGTTGTTCAAATCTACTATTCAAATATAAATCGGTTGGTTTTGGCATAATTGTCGTTGATTACTTTATATACACACAAAAAATGAGACTTGTAACCTTTCGAGCAGTCAAAAGAAAATAGCTTCCACTTCCGCATCATACCATAACGAGCGTTGCATCAACATATCTTTTGATTATATCGATACTGTGCACCATTTATGTTAAACTAATCTATTTGGTTAGTAGTGTATTATTAAGAAAACAAAAATTCTCAACTGAACAGCCAAAACAAGAAATTAATCCTCCCGAGAAAGTAGCAGAAGCGCTGAGGTCATCTATTTTTACCCTTTTATCTGCACTTTTTAATTCGGGCGGGGGCACCCCGGGCAAAGGTCGGAAGCGAAAAATGGATTTTGTGGAACGTATTATTTAGAAGATGAAAAAGAGCTCTATCTTCTTTCGTTTCTCATCATTTCCGATCGAATGATATATCACACATCATATGCTGCCATAATTCAAAAAACCAAGTGACTGCCACCCCCACAACTCCGACCCTATTGGGAACATTTGACTCAAATTTTACAATAATGTTGATCTTGCTTAGAGAAATCTGCAAACCGAATTGCACTCCTTTATATGCATAAATACGCAAAGACCTTTTGGTCCCCTCTAATTTCCGCCCCCGAAACTCCGACCCCAGTGGGCCAATCAAAACCAAACTAAATAGTGAAGGTGCTCATGCCCTTAGTAAGCTACATTCCAAATTTCAACCTTCTACCTCAAAAAATGCGGAAATTATGAAGGGGACGGAGGGACGGACAGACGGACATTGTGAAAACAATAAGTAGCTCCATTCTTCCGCTACTTAATAATCTTTTTGTCAACATAGTTGAGTACGTGACGTAAAACTTGATGCTAAGATAAAACTTAATGGAATCGTCCCATAGTAAGCGTGGTCGACTGGACACCTGGAAAAAGCAATCTCACTGGATTGAAGTATTGTAAGGAAGCCGAACAACTTTGACCTAGGTAAAAATCTTTTTGCAGCCGACTGTACATCCTCAAAAATTGGCTTCCGTGCAAAGTTCTCTGCTTTTAAGCTGTCCTATTATTCTGTTTGTTGCTCTGACGATTTTTTAATCAAAGAGATGGAGATTAATAATAAGATGGGTTGTTTACCGTCAAATTTTGACGGGATCCATCTAGTTATATTTTATAAACAATTTTTCGATCATCGTTTCAATTTCAATTTCGTTTCGATCATCTTTCAGTTACATGTTTATGATTCATGCTTCTTATGGAAAGTGATTCCTGGTCCTTCTTCGTGTCTTTCTATTCGTACAGTTGTACACGGAACAGCTTTGAGGTAGAGTTTTTAATTAATTATTCCTCAGGCCCAAAATCGTCAAAAACAAACCAGCCAGACAGTTCACTCATGCTCGGAACTGTCATGGATTCAAATGGCTTCAAATTGGTGGCGCGTTTCATTAATATCGTCGGTGCAAACGTAATTATGGTACACAAAAGCGTTCTTTTTGTAGTGTTTTATTGTTTAAAACTAGCATCATGGTCTTTTGTTGCGTTCCTCGTTGCAGTCCCTCAAGTGGAAAAATTCTACGAGTTTCATTTCATGAATTCCCCAGTGATAACCAGTTACGAAAAGAGTGGTTGGATAACATTCAAAGAGAAGATTGAATTGAGAAAATGATTTGATTTCAAGATCGAAACAACATCATTTCTTGCTGCTCCTGATGTGATTTGGAATGCGCTCCACTAGCATTACCAGGTGCGGCGCTCCTATATAAACCTCTAAAATATGCGCCCTTTCAACCTTGGTTGGCGCCCTATCCTACAATCCGCCCCATGCGACGCTTACTTTGCTTACCGCTTGGAGCCGCCCCTGAGCATTACCATCTAGAGCACTGTAATAGAGTCCTCTATTATAGTGCTCTATTACCATCTAGAGTGCCTTTATAACCATCTATTATAAAGGCACTCTATTACTATCCCTAGTATAATTCAGGAATGAAACCAAATTGCACATTATCCCATATTTGCAGTCCCTAACAGCAGTGCAGGTTTTTGGACATCATTAAACAGAGGCGGGTTCTTTATCTCAGCCGACTTCAGCAGCTGGCTGGCAGAGTAACTCAGTGATGACGTCATAGGATGGAAAATCAAGAAGAACGCTAGGCTGAAATAATAGGCTAGCCAAGATGGCCGAATGTGTAATATAGGATGTATAATATTAAATTAAATGTTATAAACGGTTATGTGTGTGTCAAATGAGTGAATGTGGTCGCCCACAGTTATTCTATATGTACGCCCTTTGTTATGTCACAACGCGATTCCCCTTGTAATTTACATATATCGCATATATTAACGTGTTACCACCTACCAATAATTCGTACGCTTCTTTATCCACATAGAATAGTAAAGACCCCACGCTACTGATATACATCGTCTGCACATGCATACGATTATTCATGGACGCCGCCATCTTCGAAATATCTAATCAGCGATCTTTTTTAACGCTGAGCATTTGCTCCAGCCGGCTGGCCAAGTGGCTAAGCCAGCGGAGCTCAGTTAAGCGTTTTCTAACTTAGCGGCTGACAGATTGCTCATCCGGCTAAGATAAAGAACCCGCCTCAGGGCTCGTCGATGGCTAAATAAATGCACTTGAACTGGCATTCAGAGAACGGGTCTTTACACTGTTTAAAACGTCGTTACTTATCTAATGCTCTGTTTATTAATTAACAATATTTCGATACTTAATAATTTAAGATTTTATTTTTATTTTTGATAACAGTGCAGCGTTTTTGTTTATTTATTAATTGTACCGATGCCCTACTAATTAAGTATGTAAAATTTAAAACTAAATAAAGACTCTTTAACCACAACGAAGAGTCTTTGTTTAAAGAGTCTTTATTTACTTTTAAGTTTTACATAGTTACTATCCACATAATTTTTACCAATTTTTTTTTAGGAATATTAACGTTTCCTTTCCCCCCCCCCCCCCCTTGTTTTTCTTCCATTTAGCAATTTATGGTCATTCCTTCTGCAAGGCGGCCCGCCTTGTTTTCCGAGTCATCGGGAATAACGCCCTTCGAATCTCAGCCATCAACTCCGTCGGAGATTTCGCTCTGTTCATGGCTAAAGCCGCGGTCGTTGTCTCCGTCGCCTTCATTGGCATGGAAATGATCCGGGTGAGTTGTCTAATCCTAAGTAAAGCTCCTGGTAAATTTTCTAAATTTCTTTTGTTAACTGTTCTTTCTCTTCCGGATTAGGTGAAACCCCTCGTCACTCACCTCTGGATTCCTGTTATGCTCTCGTGCCTTTTCGCATATTTGATTGCTGATTGTTTCATAACAGTCTATGAAGTAAGTTTCCGTAGGCAGAGAATTTCATACCTTCACTTACTTTGTTTCCCGTTATTTTTCTTAAGAGCTTTCCTACTCTCTCTCTCTCTCTCTCTCTCATCACTACTTTTCTTGGTGTTGCAGATGGTTATTGATACACTCTTCATTTGCTTCTGTGAAGATTGTGAAATCAATGATGGCATAAGTCGACCATATTACATGAGCACAAGCCTTATGGTAACGGAATGGAACACATATATGAGCCAGTCAATAAGTAATGCACTGCATTGACATTAGTCACAATATTTTCACAAGCAAATAATTGATTTGGGATAATGGCAAAATGCAATTTGTGTGCACGGTTCTTCTCAGAAATCTCTTCTCCCGTTCTATCGATTTTGATGTTTTACCAGGCTGCGCGTTTTTTTTTACAAATTGACTCCTTTTTTTCTATTAGATATGAAATCCTTAGCAGTTAACTAAGGTTTGAACAGAGTGACTGCAGCATCTGTTATTTTTGCTAGACGTGCATTTTGTAATTCCTATTCAAGCAATTACATGTACTTGCATTCTATGACGGAATATAAAGCTATATCGAACATTAACAAGAAAAATATACAGGGGGTGATCTAAAGTCAGGAAAAACTTTAAAACTCAATAATTCGCATACGAATGCAGATGCTCGTAAAAAGATTCAGTTTGCACAGAAACGATTGAAATGAACAACTATCGCTTTCAGACAATAAGATGCCGGATTAACGTTGAGACGGAGTAACTATCACTATCTGCTTCCGACATAGCGTTTGTAGCGAGTGCTGCTCTTTTAAACCGTCTGAAAATGTGCATAAATTGATGTCTGTTATAATGTCTGTTAAAGCTCTAGATAACCATAAGCTCTGGTTATCTAGAGCTTTAATGTCTGTAACCTGACAACGCCATCTGTTGGTCAAAAACCGAACAATTCTTGCATTAATTTTTTTTTCCCGGAAAAAAAACCCGACTTCATTTCAGTCGTTTCTGTACAAACAGAATCTGCATTCGAGTGCGAATTATTGAGTTTTAAAGTTTTTCCTGACTTTTGGGTCACTGTGTATATCGAAGGGCAGTATAGTTGTGTTTAATATGAAAGAAATTGCTTACATAGATTTAAGAACAATATTTTACAATACCCATTACTTATCGACTGGCTGTTAATTTAGTGACATTGGAAACTAAATATCCTCAAATACGGAAGGAAAAGTTCTGCGACCTGGATTCGAACCAGGAACCTCGAGTGTCATATGCTCGACGCCTCTACCAATTGGGTTATCGCAGACACCCGTACAGCCATGCTGTCACTAAGTGTCTTAACCAAAGACAACCAAGTTGGTAGAGGCGTCGAGCATAATCCTGGTTGGAAACCAGGTCGCAGAATTTTTCCTTCCATTTTCTCAAACAATATCATCACCTGATGGTTGGAGGTTCATCTCCAGTTTATATTTATTATTTATTCCTCAAATACATTAAAACTGACTCTAACATTATCAGCAAGGTTTTGTTAATATTTAATGAGAATTTATTTTCTCGTTTTAGAAATTCGTTGAAGATAGCAGCAAAACCTTGGATGCCATTAAACCCAAAAAGACAAAGTCGCAAGCGTGATAAAAACGTCAAGAGGACTAACCTCCAAAGTGCCACAAACGTGAAGAGTGAAAATGTTAATCTGTTGAATACTTTAATTGACGACCTCTTCGAAGAGCGAATCTATCAAACTCCAAAGGGCTCGTTGGTTAAGATAGCTTTTCACGCGTTCATTCTTCGATCCATTGGGTTCAATGCGTGTACAACGAAGGCAGGGAAGGGGGGAATGTGTTCAATTCACTCGACATAACCATTTTAAAAAAAAGTGGGGAAAAGATAACTATGTGCCTTGTTTGCCGAAGAAACTATTCACTAGAAGCAATAAAGTGATCAGGAATCCACAGAAAAATCCTCCTCCCCCCACCCCCGATATGGTTTTATTTGTTGCAAATGATTTATATTTGATAGGCTGAGAAACATATATTTCTATGAAAATTTTAAAGTGTATATAGTATCCTAATCTGTCGTTTCTTAACTTGAACCGAAATTTGTTTGAATTTTGATGTAAATATTCTATCATAAAATCCTATTACGTGAAACATCATTAAATGTATTTTAAAAAATTCTCCGGACTCATTCCTATAAGGTCTGTCTCAAAACGACAGGCAATGTTTGACATTTTAAGATAAAGATATATGAACTTTATTTATACAATTTATACTTTCCTAACAATGATATTTCCAGTATAAAGCATATACAGGGTGAGTCAAAAAAAGCCGGCGTGAGGAAAAAAACCGAGTCCCAGGACAATAGGTTTTGTTATAAATACTGATTTAGGGCCAGTTCATTATCTACTTACTCAGCTGAGTGTTCAGCAACAATACAGAGACATTGTTGTAACCAACTGTTCTTCATCTCAACAGTACAAGTCCATTGTTGCTGAAGACTCGGCAGAGAAGACTCACTAGAGAAAGTAGGTAATGAGCTGGCCCTTAGTTTTTTTTTTTTACTCACCCTGTACTGTATATTACAATACTCCAAAAAGTTAGGACATCTTAATAAAAAAAAATACATTTAGTGTCCAATACACCTTCCTTGTTTTGAGATCAGTTTGTACACTCTAATAGGCATTGAATCAATTAATTTTGATTTTTCCGTTGTATTGATTTCATCCCATGCTACTTGCTGCTTTCAAATCTTGAACGCTTTTGAACTGCTTTCAAATTTGGAAACCCTTTACATGCACCTTCTTAGAAAATAATCCCCACATGTTCCTCATGGGATTTAAATAGAGTTAACGCGGTGGCCAGTCCATTACATCACTTCCATTCTCTAAAAAAACATTGTTGTTGAAGGAGCAGCATCTGCTAGGGCATTAACCTGCTGGAATTGAAAGAAGGGCTTCCAATGATATCCATTAAAAGATACCAAATATGTTTCGAGCATTTTTTTAATAACCTATGGCATTCGGTCGTTAGGAAATAAATGCAAGTTTGGTCTTTCCTCCTCTTCTGAAAGCCTCCCCCCCCCCTTCCACACACACATTATATCCCGCCTCCTGCTTACAGTTTAGAAAAGCTGACCTCTACTTTTTGTAAATCATGCCAGGAGCATGTCCAGCCATCTGGCACATCAAGATTGAATTTTCTCTCATCGCACCATATAATTCTGTCCCAGTTTTTAGTCCACGTCCTGTGCTGTTGAGCCCACATCATTCCTTTTTCACTATGGGATACATTGAGAGATGGAATGAACTTCATTTTCTGTCCCATTTTCTTGTATTGTGGATTTTGATGCTGGAACCTGCTCTTGAGATGCAATGCTTCGTAAGCTATGCTGGAATTGTTTAATTCTTTGATGATAGCTCATATTGCTCTTCTTGTGAGGACTTGTGGTCTTCCAGGCGATTTTCTGGTCCCATATTCAGCTCCTTCACATATGAAAGAGACATCACGGCGAGATCTGTTGTTTCGTGTGGCAATATTTACTATTGAGTGGTTTGCTTGATGGAAAGCTGTGTTGCCCTTTCTCGAAGCCATTTAAGGAACGACCTCTTTCCATTGTGCAGACAGTGTTTGTGTGTGTGTGTGTGTGTGTGTGTGTGTGTGTGTGTGTGTGTGTACTTAAAAAGTTATAAAATAGAGATCTTATAATATTGCTGTATTTGACCATATTTGATAGAAAAAAAATTGAATAGTAAATAAGTCGAGTCCATTTTTCATTAAGGTATCCTCCTATCTTTTTTGGGACAGCTTCACAGATGGCATAGTTGAAAAAATGTTATATTGTTTTTAGCAGCATTGTAATAAATGTGCTTTATGCTAGAAATATCATTAGAAAGTATTATTCAAATTGTATAAATAAAGTTAATTTCCCATTGAGGTTCGACGGGGACAGTTAATAAGCTTGTCCAATGGGCTTTATATGTTTGACATTTTAAGATATGATAAGAACAATCAAAGAAACAGGAATTTTTCTTTTTCTTTTTCTTCAATGTATTTATTTTCTACATAAAACGATGAACCAATATGCTTATTTTGAGCCAGTTAAAAAGTATTTTATGCATTCTCTTCTTACATTAAAGTTCAATTTTGAATTAATAGATTACAAGTTATCTGCCTTAATAATAATTCATCCTATTGAAGAATCGCATATTAGAAAGTTGCTAATGTTATTACTCTGAAGTCAATAATGAAATAAAAGGTGGGCATGCCATGAAACAAGCACCAATCGGTCCTGATAAACCTTAAAATTCTAAGTTTTCTTCCGGCTCTCGGATGATCTCAGTCCCATACTCAACTTGATTGGTGGAATATTTGCTGCTCAACCAACTGACGCTACGCGTAACCTTCTCGTAGACGAGACTGGCTTTGCGCAGACGTTCCTCGCGCGGAGAGAGGCGCCTTTGGGGCGTATTGGAAGGGGACGGGGACCTGTCCTCCGGTTTCTCCTTAGCCTTTAAGACCATCACCGTCTGCTTCTTTCGCTGGTTCTCGGGAATTTCAGCAGGCGTCGGAGTGACTCGTGTATGCAAGGGTACTGTCTTATCGAGCACTTGGTGAGGTGGAGGCACGCGCATCACGGACATTAAAACGCTGGCGATAGAGGACTGGCGACGACGGAGCCGACGCAATCGTTCCGACCGTCTTAACTGGCGAGTGGAGCTGGGAAGAGTCACTCGCTGTCCATCTAGGATAACCGTCGACACCGAGGGTGGAAGGGCAGAGCCTCGAAATCCCAGGCGAGCTGCCAGACTAGGTTGTATGTCTGAGTCGGGATAAATGGTGAGACGCCATCCTTTGTAACGGACACGAGTCACGAAATCCGGTGGTCCCCAGGTAGCGTTCGGCAGAAAAGCTCCTTTCGTTCCAATCTACAAAGTTTTTAGGAAAAGAAATTTGTATCACAATGAACATTTTAAATGAAATTTTAATGCCTCAACAAACATACAAGTATATCTTATTCATTACTCCAACATCTTAAGTTAAAGATACTGAAACCCAGATAATTCTTAGCATTTTACCAGTTTGTCCAATAACTAATGCACGTTAGTTGTTGATCTTAGATTACTTCCATCAAGATGAAGCCAGATGCCGCATTTCCAATCCTAATCGTGAAAAAATTCCGCACCTAATTTGACGACCACGTAATCTCTAAAGATTTGTTGTTCCCAGATCACCAGATCTAAATCCGACCGATTTCTTCTTATGGAAAATTTAAATGGAACCATGTACACTGAGTGGCCAGTTTATTAGGAACATCCCCCTAATACTGTGTTGCGCCACCTCTAGCAGCTATAACAGCACGAATTCGCCGTGGCATGGATTCAATTAGCCGCTGGAAGCAGTGTTCCGTGATGTATGTCCATGCGGATGCAACAGGCTGCTCCCAGTCGATGCTTATTGGATGGTGGTGGATCCATGCCTCGAATAACCCGTTCCAGCTCATCCCAAAGATGTTCGATTGGGTTCACCAAATCCGGGGACTGTGGTGGCCAGAGGAGTAAGTTGAATTCATTATCGTGCTCGATATGAGCCTTGTGACACGACGATATGAGCCTTGTGACACGAAGCATAGTCCTGCTGGAAGTATCCTTCCGATGGGGGAAACACAGTAGCCATGAAAAGATGAACGTGGTCGGCAACAATGTTCAGATAGCCCTGACCATTAAGATGTTGTTCTACAGGTATCAGAGGACCAAGAGTTGGCCAGGAAAACATTCCCCAGACATTACAGAGCCTCCACCAGCCTGAACAGTGGAAACCAGACAGGAGGGGTCCATTGCTTCGTGGTGTTGTCTCCAAATTCATCCAGTCGTCGACGGTTCAGTGTTGGTGATCACGGGCAAATTAGAGGCGGTTTTTTTGCGGTTTTGGGTGGAGATCAAAAGTACCCGGACTGGCCGTCCGCTGTTGTAGCCCATCCTTGCCAATGTATGGCGTGTAGAGCGTTCAGAGATGTTATTCTGCGGTCCATTGTTGTACTCCACGGTTAGTTGATGAGTTGTGACGTTTCTATTCGCACGAACAAGCATTCCCATCCTACGCTCACCCTTGGATCGACGAGTCGTTTGCGGCCACAGGCCTGTCTCTGGCTGCTTGTTTTTTGGTTGCTTAACCAGTCCTGGTAAACCCTTGAAATGGTTGTTCGGAAAAGCCTAGAAGACGTGCGGTTTCGGAAATACTCAGTCCACCTCGCTGGGCACCAATGAGGAATGAATTAATTTTTTAAGGGGTGGTTATCAAGGAACCAAGCACCGCGACCTCAGGTCTATTGTTGTACATTACAAAGAATGGAAACCAATATCCGAGTGGGAGGCACTCCATCTTCGAAAACACAGAACGTCGTCTTCGAAGATGTCTAAACATCGGTGGGATCACTTTCGTCAACATTTACTCGAAAGCAAACTATTGCATGCGGATTGAGATGCCAGTTTAAATAAACCACATATTTCTACAACTAAAATCAGTTAAATTCATTTTATCTCACGAATAAAACTTTGTGAATAATTTATGAATAATTAACTAAAACCAGTAATAGATTCATTTGAGTTAACGATCATCCTGGAGCAGAATACGTTATTAACTAGTCACGTGAGGTCATCGAAATGTACGTTCGTGTCTGTTTATTGTTAATTAAACAGTTTTTGTGGAAAAGTGTTTTCTTTCTTGCTTTTAGTATCTTACACCCACAGTTTCTTCTGATGATTGCTTCGTGCTGTTTGGTTTCTATTAGTTAGCTGTCAATCACGAATTCGTTGCTTTATTTCTTTACCCTATTGATTTAACTAACCTCCATGGTGGAGAATTTTCTCATCTTCCGAACACAACAACATGGTATAGGGGAGAGGCAGATGGCGACAAGAAACCACCCGAATGCGATCATCCAACCAGAATAAGCTTTGCAGTCAAACGTTGAATAGTCCAAAGCAATGATTCCAAATAGGAAAGAAGTCTAAAAAAAAAAGAAATAGAATATGGGAGGAAGTGAATATTTTCCTTTCTAATAATTCTATTCTCAAGTAACAATAACAATTTTGCTGTTTATATATGCACTTCCCTACCATTAATACTGGGACACCCTTCCATAGACATTGAAACAGATCAGATGCATGATCTCTATAAAACGCCGTTGGGCTTCGAATAATTATTTGATTGGGAACGCAAGATGCCACATTCAGTGGCAGTAACACTTCCAAACGTGGAATAATAGCAGAAAAACACATGAGCAACTGTTGATCACCTCAATTGACATTGGCACTGGAGAAAAGTCCCCATGTACAGATGAGGCACTGTCATAGTATGGGATAATATTTTATATTTGATCTGTGTCCATCAGTCGTTATCGATCAAATGCTTTGCAATATCAAGTGTATTCTAAGAAATTATCTGCTTCCAACATAATGGCAGTATTTAATGAAGATCCTTATTTGTATTAGAGAGATAAAGACCCATACCCTACCGTTCGAGTCGTAGCAAAGTGGCTTAAGGATGGAATGGGTTGTTAGGTTAGAATCCCTAACGACTCTTTTTGAAATGAACTGGGTATGTTGGGTACATGACCATCAAAACCAATCGTCATAAAGACGCAACTGGTGGTTGCGTTAAAGACCGAATGTAGGAAGATTGCATTGATATTTATAAAAATCTAGTGGAGAGTATGCCAAGAATATTGAACGGCGTCATACAGGTTGTGTATAAAAAGTATCGGGAAAAATTTCGGAAAAATAGGTTTATTTCAGATATTGCTACAAAACCTTAAAATTCTTCAAAGTACATCTCTTGAGCGTCGACACGCTTTTGCCAGCGGCTTTTCCACAACTCGAAGGCTTCCTGGTAGGCGGATTCCGGAAGGTCCTTAAGGATACGCGTGCAAGCTTCTTTGACGGCACTTAGGGTCCCATGGTAGTGTCCTTTGAGGGAGGATTTCACTTTTGGGAATAGGAAAAAGTCTGCTGGGGCCAAGTTGGGACTGTAAGGGAGTTGGGGAATCGTCGCGACGCCGTTTTGCGTCAGGTAGTCGGTCACCTAAGAGCAGGTGTGGCTGGATGCATTGTCGTGATGCAATTTCCAATTTCTGGCCTCACTTCAGCACTTCACGCACAGTTGCACGTTTTCGTCGGTTTTTGACGTCGACGGCCGTCCAGCGCGGGGCTCGTCCTCCACACACTCTCGGCCATCTTTGAAGAGCTTGTGCAACTTAAAGACTGCAGTTTATGACATGCCTTCATCAATGAACACTTGGCGAATCATGCCCAACGTCTCCGTAACTGATTTCCCCAGTCCAATACAAAATTTGATGGCGTACCGCTGTTTAATCGTTCGCTGCATTTTGAGCTTGCACCGAGTCACTCGACAGGGGTCCACTAAAACTTCGATTTAGCCTGAACAAACGCTCGTAGGCGACTGACGCTTGGCACGTTTTGAAGGTCAGACTCCACACCACCGAACACGCTTGGTGCGAACTACAGTCACGTCAGGAAAAATTGTTCCCGATAATTTGTATACAAACCCTGTAAAAGTCAAATAATTCAGCTCAAAGAATTTAATAACATTAAAAGCTCTTTCGTCTAATATTTTAGAGGTGTCCTGAATATTAATGGTCCAGATAATACATGATACACCATGTGGGCATAATTAGACTTCTCTTATTCAGAGCCGTCTGGAATTCGATCTATGTTCTTGAATAAACTTTTTACAAAGAATTCTATCTTCCATATCCTAATCAATCTTCCTATCCAATTTGGTGACATTATGTTTGCTAGATCGAACAACAGAAGGCTCTGAATAGGGATGGCCATGCTGAATAAAGCGAGATGGCATCTACGTCAGTATAATATTCGAACATGTTTTGATTTAGTACATTAGATGCCATCATGTACAAATTCTTGAGTTCTCTTAAAAGACTGGACAAGGGCTTTATGTTCCGATGGTTTACGAGGGTTGATTCATAAATCATGGCAACTATTTTTTTTTCTTTCGAACATGCTCAACACAGGACTACTACAGCTATATACACTTTATAAAGTTGGCACCATTTGAGGTATGAGTGTAGCAGTCTGCACGTGGTCCCAAGTCAGTCGTGAGAGAAAAAAAATAGTTGACGTGACATGAATCTACTCTCGTATGTTTGTTTGTTTTTTGTTGTTTTTTTTGGATGCCATATGTGCATTAGATTCTGGTTCTCTCTGAAAAATAATAAGATGCATATTCTACAACGATACCAGAAGACCAAGCGGAGCAGTTAAAACCCATGTAAACTTCCATACGAGATGAGGCTGCCTATTGGTCATGAAGTCAATATCATCACCAAAGCGAAGCGCTCCTATAAAGAGACAAAGTTTGCAGGGAGAAGAGAAAGCAATGTTTCATTTATTCTGAAGTATTTGGAAAAATAATCTTTCCTAATGGAATCTTACCGTAAACGTAAGTGATTACAAAAATCTCAGAGAAAGCAACGAAAATCATGGCCACTTCTATAACAAACTTATCAAAAAATTCCAAGATATAAATGCCTCCCTGGAAAATATGATGGAAAAAGTGGATTTATTAAGGACCCGAAAAGAGTTAATCCAATTAACACTAACACAAAATTAAACAATAAAAGAAGTCAACTCGTAAAGAAGAACTTGCCTGGGTGGTGAAAGCGAGACCGATGATCATAGACGCTACACAAACGCTTAGACAAAGGTAAATCCTCCACTTCTTCCAAATGGGAAAGTGATCCGTGCACGTGATCAAGAGAACCTCTATAAACACAAACTGAACAAACAATTTTTTCACATTATAAATTAGTCAAATGGCTAATTCAAATTAACCTTACATTAAGCATATGACTAGAACAGTAAGTACTATAATTTCATACAAGGTAGTTGTGTTTACAGAGCTATTAAGCCAACATTCCAGAGTTTCCATGCCGAATGGGTCAAAGAAGAAAGTTCTCTAAAAGCGAAATTGCCTATTATAAAATCCTTTATTATTTTAAGAACTTCTCCAAGGAGTGCACAGAATTGGTTCCAATTGTCGACTCCCGTTGTTTTCTTTCTTGTACAGCAAATATTTCTGTCATCGCCAACGTTTCAAACAGGAAAGTACATTTCTCCTGATACAAAAAGTTTACATTAGCTAAAAAACCAATACTTGGTGATTGTTAAGATACTTTACTACATAACAAAAGCCATTCATTTATCTTATATTCATCGTGTTATTATTCCCAAACAACACTGATCCGCATCTCTTCTGGAGATTTTTAATTTCAGAAAACATTATCGTTATCGACTGAAGCCATTAAAGCATCTACAGGGTGAATACAAAAGTCTGAACCCCCCTTTTATTTTTTGAACCGAAGCAGATATGTCAATTTTGATGAATCCAATGAATAGGAAGTTGCGGGTGGCCTATCCCATGGTGCACTTTTCATCATCCCAAATATGCAAATTAGGACACATTCAAAATTTATCTCAAAAACCGTAAGACCAAACAGCATAAAACCCAATTGCAAACTTGTCCAGCATAAAAAAACAAACAAAACAAAACAAAAAAAATCATCCAAATCGGACCAACCAATCACCCACAATCACGTGGTGAACTGCTTGTAGCTTACAAACAGTCACACGGCACAAGGAAAACTGAATGTTGATATTTCCACCATGTAAAGCATGCAAATCAAAAAATTAACATAAATTACCATACTCACATTCACTTTCATGCGGAAAAGCAAATAAAAGGCTTGTTTCAGCACACAGAAGACAGAACAATTCCAGGATGGTAAATTACCCTGTTCCGGAAATGGTCAACATGATCTTCTGCTTCGGAGAGGCAAGGAGAAACCTACATGCTGCAGTTAGGTTGTATCGAGACAGATACCCTAACGAACGCCATCCATCTCGTCAAACAATGCGTCACATTATTCAAAGATTCAAGGCTACAGGGAATGTTAATGCAGAACGAGGACGACCAAGGGCACAAGGCGATGAGGATACAACAACACTGCAGTTGTTCTGGCTGCAGTTGCTGCAAATCCCCACACAAACAGCAGAGCAATTGCTGCAGATGCTGGGTGCCATCAGAGAACTGTTCTCAACATTCTACACGCACATCATTTTCACCCATACCATATTCATTGTCACCAGGAGTTACTGCCATTAGATTATGTTGCTAGGGCCGCCTTCTGCAAATGGTTACTTAACTGCCTGGATGACAATCCAAACTTCATTCATGAGGTGTTGTGGACAGATGAAGCCCAGTTCACCAGGGATGGAGTTATCAATAGGCACAACCATCATCATTGGGCAGACGAAAACCCACGATGTCTGCGAGAAGCAACTCATCAAGTGAACTGGAGAATCAATGTGTGGTGTGGATTGTACAATGACACTGTGGTTGGACCGTATTTTTACGATGGAACACTGACTGCAGAACGCTACCGGGCTGAAATTCTCAACGTGGTAGTCACAGACTTCATTGACAATTTGCCATTGGCCTCGTATCAGCGCACGTGGTTTCAGCATGATGGAGCTCCTCCACATTACGGGTTGGTCGTTCGCGAGCGTCTAAGTGAGATATTTGGACAACAATGGATTGGCCGAGGAGGACCAGTTCGTTGGCCACCCCGCTCCCCTGATTTTACACCACTTGACTTTTTCTTTTGGGATACCTGAAGGACAAGGTTTATGCTACGCAGCCCGCCTCACTGGAGGATCTGGTTCAACGAATCCAGGAAGCGTGCCGAGGAGTGACACCAGCCATGCTTGCCGATGTTTTGGCGTCAGTTAGGTTCCGTGCCCAATTGTTTTATGGTGCCCACGGTCGTCACATCGAGCATTTTGTTGATTAACTTTTTTTTTTAAACTGTTTGAAGTAACGAAGTAACTTTTTTTTGCAGTATGACTGTTTATAAGCTACAAACAGTTCACCATGTGATTGTGGGTGATTGGTTGGTCCGATTTGGATGATTTTTTTTTGTTTTGTTTGTTTTCTTATGCTGAACAACTTTGCAATTGGGTTTTTTTCTCTATCCCTTACGGTTTTTGAGATAAATTTTGAATGTGTCCTAATTTGCATATTTGGGATGATGAAAAGTGCACCATGGGATAGGCCACCCACAACTTCCTATTCATTGGATTCATCAAAATTGACATATCTGCTTCGGTTCAAAAAATAAAAGGGGGCTTTAGACTTTTGTATTCACCCTGCATACAGTACTAGTAATGATAGTTTCCAATACAAGATAGCCATATATTTTTCTTCGCTGAAGACACGAAACAGGCTTTGGGATATCATGTTCTAGGGGTCCTGTGAATTTTTCTAACTCAAACCCTGCACTCATGGATGCTGATATACTGTAGGTCATGAACCGCTCTTGCACTATTGCTCTCTTCCACTGAAAATTACGGAGTCTTAGCTCCAATGCAGCATTTGGGTACTAAAGTAATACGAGGGTTGTACCAAAAGTAAGGTTCCCAATGAGCTACAGCCTCGAGGGAAGGTGCTAGGCTAAATCCGACAACAGTGCCGTGCGCAGTGGTTCCCGCACTCTCGAGCCCACTCTCGAGCGATTCGCTACGGCGCTCAGTGTTCGCTTGGCAGCCGTCAGAGATGGAAGTGTTGATCGCTGCTCCCGCCAAGTGCGAGGTTCGAGCAGTAATCCGGTTTCTCCACGCAAGGAAGTTACCGCCCGTGGAGATTCATCGGCAACTGACTGAGGTTTATGGTGAAAAGTGCATGTCCGTTCAGCACGTCCGAAAATGGTGCAGGGCTTTTGCTGAGGGTCGCACGGAAGTTCACGATGAAGAACGGAGTGGAAGACCGCCGGTTTCGGATTCGATTGCCCAGAAGATCAACAGTAAGCTGCTGAAAGATCGGAGGGTCACTGTCCGTGAACTTGTTGAACGCATTCCTGAAGGTTCCCACGGCACACGCTTCCTCAACGGATTGGCGGGAGACTTCTTCGACTTAGGAATACAAAAGCTGGAGCACCGTCTTCAAAAGTGTGTCGAAAAAAATGGAGACTATGTTGAAAAATAGACAACAGTGTAAGCTTTTCAACGATGTATAAATTAATAACAATAAACAATGTTTTCTACTTGTAAAAAATATGGGAACCTTACTTTTGGTACAACCCTCGTACATGCAACAAACTAGAAGTGTTTTGCTAATTATGATATTTAAAAACTTTGGCATAAATGTTTATATTTTTTCAAAGTTATAAAGCTTATTAAGGAACACCCTGTATATGTCTGCTTAGGTAAGTATCTTAATTGGTTGTTCAAGAAATAAAACCTGAACTGGCAACCTTCCAGCATTTTTTTCATAGCATGAAAAAACATGGACTGAACGGATAATATTCCCAGGATCTCATTAGTAAGGATTGCAGCAAGTGGCCAAGCAATCAGGCCACAACCACCCCTCTGTTCTCTTATTTAATTTACTAGGTTTAATCACAAATTCCGGTATTATATTACCATGCAATACCATAGAACGAAAACACTTTCAAATATATCTGTCGCAGGCACATAGCGTAATTGGACTCATACTGTAATTAGGTAGAATTACAGTATCTGTCTGGACACTTCGCGAAGTGTCTAGACACTTCATGAAATGTCTGCAGCAGGTCAGACCGATACAGTAACTATGTCAAATCTCGTGCAGGAAAATTTTAGCTATCGCAATGACAAAAAACTGTTTTAATATTTGCCATATTATAATTAACTGAAATTTAAAATTTTTTATACGAATTTATTATTTTCAAAAAAATGTTTTAGTTATTAGTCATAAATTTGAACAATTTTTTGCAATGATTATTTTAGTTTTTATAAAATTAAAAAAATGTAATTGTATAAATAAATATTAATGCAAAGTAAAACTTTTTGAATGGTTATGGTATAAATTTCTTGTAATATATTCGCTTTTACCTTGTGAAATAGATGACAATCTCAAAAACAAAATTCTATGTGAAAAATTTAATAAACGGAAACTGAAATGATTATTCAATGAAATTGAAGCAAAAAGAAGGAAGCAAACAATTTATGGTGAATATTATAAGATAATATTGAATATTTATTCTAAAAAAGTAGTAACATGGATAAAAGGAAACACAAATTTCATTTTTCTTTATTTAATATTTATTTTCATTCTAAACAAAATGAATTTGGGCTTATTTACAAAACAGTATTTGTGGATGAAACATATGATATCAAAATTAATTAAAAGTCATTCAGTATTAAGGAACGGCATACTACCTTGGCATCCACTATTGCATTGCCTACCGTCCTTTTTACATATACATCTTTTTATTGAGCAATATTTTTTAGACGATTTGCAAGAACACTTAAAGTATCCTTGCCCTTCTCAACTTTGTTTAACAGCTTCTCGCAATGTCAATTCCTTCGTAAAGTCAATTTTCTTTTCGTTTAAAAAAGTTAAACCAGCCTTCTTGATATTCTCGATTCCGAACCAACCTTTTACAATTCCATGTTTGCATCCTATTTGATATAAACCATTTTGTTCAGTGGTCACAGCACCTACGAGATTTTGTGGATCGACTGGCTCCCTGTCAACCTTTGGAATTGCTAAAAGTATACAATCTGCTACCGCCAACGTAGGCAATTTCTAAATCTCGATTGCTGTTGTACGCTCGTGTAAACGCTTTAACATTCCCCGTTTACGCCACCCATTACTCATCAACAGTGGTGCTATCATTAGGCCGTGAATCTGGCTAATAGCTAAAAATTTCCTGCACGGGATTTGAGATCGTTACTGTATCGGTCTGATCTGCCTTAGACACTTCAGTACGAGTCCAATGCAACTGGACACTTCGCGAAGTGTCTGGACATTTCACGAAGTGTCCAATTACGCTATGTGTCTGCGACATATCCACTGCTACTGAACGGTAAGGGATCGTGGTCAACTAGAAGGGGAGGGGAGTAAAGAACTGGCTACTGTTGACCACCTGAAGATAGCAAACACGTGGTCATTTGGGAATGTATCAAGGGATGTTAACAAGCAAGTAGTTTTGTCACACTTCACTTGGTCATAGTCACATTCATATCGTCTCATACAAATCGCCACATTCACATAATGCCAGAATCATTTTTTTTACACTTAATTTACACGAATTTTGTGACTTTTTATTTGGACCTTTGGTGTTTTTTGAATCGAAATTTAAATATTTTATATGTATAATAAATTAATGAAATTTTATCTCTTTTTTTCAATGAAATAAGGAATTACAATGTGCAATGGGTTCAAGTAAGTCCTAGGATCTGGAAATAAAACACTTAAGATAGGTACATTTCAGTTATAACATTGTTTTTTTATTTGGTCATTAAATCTGAAATATATCAAATTCCCTGACCTTGAATGAAATATTTTTAACCTTTTTATATCTTTTCAATTAATTCTTAGAAGTCCTAAAAAATTGTTTTTAATTTGGGACCAAGTAACCCCAAGTTATTTGAGTGTACCCATAGCACATTTCATTGCAAGTATAAAAATAAATGTGACGAGCTGAATGTGACGAGTTGACTGAGTGACGAGACGAAATGAAGTGACGACCAGGAGCCCTCTTTATTAGTTTAAAAATGGAGGGGGCTGAGCCAATGGCCATGTGGTTTTTAGGGCGGGGGGGGGGGGGGAGGTTAAAGATTTTCCACATCGTAGTCGCAGATGGGAGAGGGGGGGGGGGGTAAAAATTGCTATTTTTTTGGCCACGTGGTTTATGGACGATCCCTAACCGAAAAAGAAGCATCCATTCATAAAAGGCCTTGTTCAGGATTATAAATTTACACGTACCTGACTGCCGAATCCAAAGAAGAGAAACATAAAGTAAGAGAAACCACCGATGACATTTGGAAGAGGTAAATAAGTGAGACCTTCTGCCATAACTACGAACATCAACCCGGGTCCTACACGTAGAAATTTCATTAAGATAACAAAATTATATATGAGCTGTTTAAAACTTAGAATCCTAATTTTTAAAAAGTGTAGTTTTTTTTTAATCTTTGTAAATTCGTTGTAAACACAATAGATGCAGATGGCAACTCCAGCCTGGCGCTTTTTCGAAATTCAGGGGGAAGGAAAATAAAAATATAGCAAAGGGTTATCTCTAAGATCTCGTGTAAATGAAAAACACATACCTGCCTTGATAACATCATCCACATCAATACCTAGCTGGTGAGCAATAGAACCAATTACAGCAAAAGAAGCAAATGTTGCGATAGTACTTGTGAAGAAATCTATGATGCTCAAAGTATAAACGTATCTGTTTAAAAATGCAATAGATAATAACTTGCTGTGAAAGTCCAGTAAAATTGATTCAACATTTTCTCATCGTAATAAATAGCACTGCTTTAACTAGAAGACATGATTCTGGCCCAATACACTGTATGACACGTCAGCATCTCGCTATTTGTTTCTTACTAATTATGATTTATGAATGGGGAACCAAATTTTGCTTTCAGTTCAAAAACGGGGATAACCAGGTAATTATAATAAAAAATGAAGTACATTTGATAAAATTTCTTTCAGTTTTTTTTTCCTGGAACAAAAAATTCAATTCTAACGTAAGTTCAGAGACGAATAGGGATACAAAAATTATTAAATAAGGTCTTTGATGGATTTTAGGATAAACAGAAATTCCATTTTAACAAAAATAGCGAAAAGGTTGCGGCGCCTATAAAGTTTTATTAATTTCTTTAATTTTTAGCTTAATATGCTGACGGTTAATATATTAAATTGCAAAGTTGAAGATACGATTGCCACTCACTTGAAGATGCGACTATCAAATGTTTTGAAGCTGTTGTATACAATGATGCCACCAACCCCCAAGCCGAGAGATAAAAGCAGCTGTGCCATGGCCGAGTGCCATATCTACAATCCAGAAATAGAAAGAAGAGTTAAAAATACAGGCTGATCCCTAAATCCGTGAAACAATAGAGAAACTCATCACAATCAGACCACGCAACAGATGCCACATTTTATTACATTGAAATAGAGATACACTCTCCATTTTTGACATACTTCACGAACGCACAATATCCCACCACTTTTGCTGATGCGGCAAACATCCATTTCTCCCAAACGCGTGTCAGCATACCAAGATCGATCTGTGTCACAGCTGTAGTGGTAGTTGTGGCACAAAGACAATACCTTTGAGAAATCCTTACAAGAAAAGGATTAAATCCGGGAACCTGGGTGACTACCGCATTAAAGCTTCTGCTGATAGTGTTGCGCTGCTTTGAGAGATTGTCTTACTATCGGTGTCCCAATTACCAGTATCCGTCGCTTAGTTTTTCAGTAGTGAATTTCTGAAATGTTTACTAACTTATGAAACACTAAAGGAAAAACGTAAAACATTACTCCACGTAGATATATTTTTTTTTTTTACTGACTCGGATGTACATTTCGGATTTCAAAAATCCATCATCGGTGAAATCCATCATTTTGAAAAAAAATTCACTCACCGATGATGGATTTTTGAAATCCGAAATGTACATCCGAGTCAGTAAAAAAAAATATATCTATGTGGAGTAGTGTTTTCCGTTTTTCCTTTATTTATATAGGGTATCCACAGTTTCGGCTATTTTTCCTATTTTTACGAAGAACCATGTCACAAGGTTGCCATTTAGACGAGAAAAGTCCAGAAGAACTAGAAATTATTTTTTTTAACAATACTATTATACATTGAGGGGTCACTTTATTATGTACACCCTTCTTAGTAAAGCGAATAGCTCCAATTACAGATACGTGATCGGCAATCATATAACTTAAGTTCAAGAGTTTTTAATCGGCCAATTTCTAGCACTTAGCATGTATTAGCCGAAGATTTGAGCTGATTTGTTATCACCAAACAGTTGGATCCAACATTTCTCTAACTGCCAACATGTTGGGCTTTTCTCATGTCGTGAATGATGCAACGCCCAAAAAACGTCGAGCAAAAGACAGTTCTGTGATCAACAACAACTGGAGTCAATGGCGCTGGAAGTTAACACACGAGACCTGCAAACAATTCATGAAACATTCTGGAGAGACGTTAAGTTCCCCGAGTCATTTAGAAAACACCCTGAACACCACATCGAATCTGAATATTATTGCCAACCACATCCACTCATTCATGGCCATTGTTTTTACTCATGATACGGGTCTTTTTCAGAAAAAAATAATACATCCCACAAAACTTGTTGGGTGTCCAGGTAGTTTCAGGTGCATACCATAGTTCCATGGCCTGCGCAGTCTCTAGACTTTAATTCCATCGAGCATTTTAGCATGAAATTGAACGAGTTGCATTTCGGCTGCGCTAACAGTCTCCTACTAATTTGCAAATGTTAATCCTTTAGCGATGAAAAGATACTCTTGTACAACTCTATTGGAGTCCGCACCAGTGGCATAGGAGCTGTTATAGCGGCTAGGGGATACTAGCTAATAAAGTAGATACTCGTGTATATAAACAAAAGCATATTATTGAAGCTATGTTAAAATTGTAAATAATAAATTATTAAACTGGTCCCGCAATAAAATATTTCATAATAAATTGAATTAAGTACAGGGTTATTCAAAATGAATGATGTGAAAAGAAAACATAGCGATGACCAGTATAATGAAGATATTTAAAAAAGACGGATATTAAATGATAGGTAAACTCTCCAAGTTTCATTTGGCAACGCTATTTCGAAAACGCTCACTAGAGGCGCGTTTCAACCACCTACCTCGAATGCTATCACAGTGATTGTTGGGGTCAATGATGTGCCACTGATGTGTGCCCCCCCCCCCCCCCAGATCACCCGAACTAACGGCCTGTGATTGCTTTCTGTGGGGCTACGTGAAGGACAGCATCTTTGTACCCCATTACCGCATGACTTGCAGGAGATTAAAGCAGCGAATTTCCCTAGCGATCGACGCAATTGGTGAAGGGGTGCTGGCACGGGTGAAGGAAGAATTTGAATATCGTTTAGATGTCTGTCATCTCACAAAGGGCTCCCATATCGAGAGTTTATCTTTCATGTGATATCCGTATTTTGTAAATTTACCGATTATACTAGCCACAGTTACGTTTTCTTTTTGCATCATTCATTTTGAGCAATTTAGAGCAAATTTTTAAGTTTGGAAATATTTTTATAGAAAGAATATTTTTTGAGAGTACTTTATTATATTTTGTAAATAAGATGTTAAATTTGACAGGGAAGAGATAAATTTTAAAGTGTATATATTCATGTTGGAATCTGTTGTGTGGTTGTAGATACATATATGAAATAAGAAGTTTTCACTTAAACGTTCCAATGCATTCTTTTGCTTTAGCGTAAACAACTATCTATCTATCTATCTTTATCATCAATTTTAAAATGCCATTGAATAGAGTGTTAAACGTTAATTAAAATGATTAATGTTAAATTTGGGATTCCTACTTCCATTGTGAGTAATCGTTTCCACTGAGGACGAAAAATATATTTGAAGCCCAACAAGGCTCCAGGAAGGAAATGGCTCAAAACAAAAAGAATAATCAAAGCCAGATATGGAATTGGAGCCGATAAATAAACCATCTAAAAGGGATGAAAAGACCCAAGTATCATTTTACAGTAAAATTAATTTGCTGCGAATACATAGCTTCATTCTAGATCTTGCTTACTTTTCTCATGCGACTCACGCCACGAATTTTCCACAAGAAAATGATCGTCCAGACACCGAAAAGGAGACCTGCTAACTCCAATTGCACTGCGCCAATATTCTGTAAGGAATTGTCCGCCGTTAAATGAAGAATTCGTTTTCTACAAGAAAAACTACAACATTTAGCTATCCCTCTCAAAATATATTTAGTTGCCTTACTGCTAAATATTTCTCACATATAAAGAAAGAGCGCAGAGACTGCTTTTGGTTTCTGTAAGGACTCCTACCTCCAAAACTGCTCGCTAGTTAAATTTGATACGGAACAGGTGCTATTGTCCCAAGTTATATTCGTACTCTGCGAAGAAATCGGTGTTACTAAGAATCGTTAAGCTATCCCACTTATATTTAAGAAAGAGTGTTCATTTGCTGAAACTTACAGAAGCTCCAGAAGTAGTAACACAAGCATCGTCAGCGCCCCACCATTTTTCACATCTCAGCCATGAAAGAGGCCATCTGAAGGTTTCCACTAAATACCTACATACGTAGACAACCACGATACTGTAATAGATAGATACGAAGAAACAGGTGACCAATACAGCAACTCCTACTCCTGTAAAGAAAGAATATGTATTCCTTAACAGAATAAAATAAATGATAATAAATATTTATACGTTTGACGAATTTTATCAGCGTAACAAACTAAATATTCTCAGTAGTTTACCAGTTTTTTTACGATAATCACCTGATAAAAACGGTGGTTTCTTTTAAATACCTAGGGTTGACTATTACACACGATCTAACTTGGGATCATCACATCGGTACTTTATTGGTGAATTTATAAATCTGAAGCAAGAATGATTTCCAGATTGCAATACTTACTATCGTACATTCTTCTTCTTCTCTACTATTCATGGTTACACTCCTCTCTTTGCTACTGTGTCATTTTCTGGGGGTCGTCCTCCTCTTCTAATCTTAATCGTTTGTTTAAACTTCAGAAATGGTTCCTTCGAACCTTACTTGGTGTTCCCAAGTCTTTTTCGGTATCTTCTTACTTCACCTCTATGCGTATACCTTCGGTTTACCAGATATTTTTTATTCAATCATGTACTTTTATTTATAAGAGTCTGAATTATCTACTGTTGTTAATTTCACCTGTAACCGTTGTTTACAATCGTGATCGGCATAACTACTACCCCACTCGTGCATTGAACGATATTTCCTTACCCTTTGCCAAACTAAACTACAGACGTGGATGTATTACCTTTGCTGGGGTAAAAAACTGGGCGCAGTTACCCCAAGAATTTCGCTCCATAACATCGCACTCGTTGTTTCGTAGAAGGTTAAAAATTTATTGCCTATTATGTATTAATATACAAGGGAGGGACCTTCCTCTTACGAAACCTGCTGTATGAAACAGAGTACTTATAACATAAACAATATACATAAGAACAAGACTGACCTGTCCAATCTGTGGATACTTTGATGCAAAGGAGACGATGGATTCCACTATTTCCACAAAGAATCCACTATTTCTTTGTGGAAATAGTGGAATCCATCGTCTCCTTTGCTGCTGTATGAAGTTCTTGGAGCATAGCTAATTGTCTTCGCATACGTTGCGTCTTAATGCTTCTACTTAGTGACGTTCGGACTCTGGTATTGTAGGATACTTATTGAATTATTAGGATGTTTGACACATCTGATAATTATGTCAGGAGCTATTATGAATGATTGAGTTACCATGCGGAGTCCGAACTGTTCTTCGTGGAAGGAGCATCTTATCTTACTTTGGGAAGACTAACTATCTATAGTATTTGTGTCTGTCATCTGCCCAGTTGATCCATCTGTACGTTTTTGTTTTGCTTTTTTGTTTATTAAGATTGTACTAACACGTTTTTGTCTCTTAGTATCCTTTATGAGTCCTCAGAGATTGTACTAACATGTCGGTCCATTTGGACCATTCGGATCTCTGTCGTGCTTTGATGTATATTCTAACCCTTTATTCTTAAATAAATAAATAAATAAAAATTAGGAGACACAAAATCCACTTGACCACAAAGAAATGACATTTATTGGCACAGCATACTGACTGATGATCACCTTGTTCTGTACATGTGTGCCAATAAATGTCAATTCTTTGTGGTCAAGTGGATTTTGCGTCTCCTGATTCTTCAAATTGTAAATAACCATAGCCCCAGAGGTTTATTTCTAAATATTTGTACCTTCAGCCACAGGGATGATGGTGAGCGCTTCTATTGGTCGGAGTCCCGTGAACTGTCCGAGGACGCTCTCTGCTACCAACATTGGCTGAGCCACAAGGATCAACATGATGATATATGGAATAAAGAAAATGCCTGTCACGAAAATAAAATTCAACGTTTACATTTGGTTAGACATCTCGTACGTCAACATCTTACGTGTGACTTACCTCCTCCATTCCTATAAAGGACCCATGGAAAACGCCACAGGTTGCCGAATCCTGAACAGAATTCGAGACAAGAGAGAAAAAACATGGATTGCCTCTTCCACAGCTTCCGCCTTGTCGCTGCCATCAGAGCGACATGACGAAGAGCCATTTCCAGCTCCCGAGAATTTCTAGCTGGTAAATCCGCCATGGAATCGTTAAGATGTAATATCGAATTAAGGAAGATATTCCTGCTATAACTTCATTGCAATTATTGCAAGCACTTGATTCTGACGTCACCGGAAGAAACTTTATCGCCTAATTTATTAACTCTTATTTCACAATCGACATTAAAACAAAGCACTTCTCCGAAGGAAAAAAAAAACAAACAAACAAAAACGATGTTTCAGTCAAATCTGGTAAAAAGGAAACCAGTAGATGTTGCAGCATTTTCCAATAATGAAAAGATTTTATTGTTATCTGCATTATATCTGAACATTCTAATATCCTCTGTTTCACCCGTGACTTCAAATTAGTTGTAATTCTTACGAGGCACGAGGAAAGAAACGATTGTTATCGAGCACGAACGCTAATATTCTTCACTGCAGAGATGTCGGCGTCTGTTGAGCGATTTTACGAATGCGTTAACCGTCTAGAATGTTTTTTGACGTTCTTAAATAGACAAATGAAATGCGAAGTCCTAATCGTCAAATGTAAATGAAAACAATTTAGATACTGGGCGGACGAATTTACTTCCCGTAACCGTTTTATCTCTTCTGCGTGTCAACTTTGATAGAATTGCTTCAAATAGAAATATGAGAACGAATCTTAACTTTTATGCAAATAAAGAACCCTTCGAGGTATCCAAAATTAACAGCTGTAAAGTTTTGTCATGAGCTAGCCTTTCGTGTTAATCAACTGTTTATCGTCCTTAAAACACTGTCGCACATGAGAATAAATTGTAAAAGTTGTTACCACAAAAATCCGCTTCTATTGCAAGATCAGGTGATTTTCTTAAGGTAATAATTATTGAAATCATATGCACGTGAAACTTAATCCACGTTCTGCTTGACATTAGGTTGTTTTACGTGTTGTGCTCTTGCTCTGGAGGCAAAATAATACAATGAAATATCTGAATAACAACTTGTATGACTTAATCAAAATGATATCCCTAATCATGAATGGTCTTCTGTCAACGTGTTTCCAGAGCAAGAATGATTTACCTCTGAGAAAAGATATTACTTCTAAAGGCTGCAAGCTAACATAATAATAGGATTGGAGATCTGTTATAGCAGCAGATAAGACCATCTTGGTATCACTGCTCTATGCGAAAAACAAGAAAGCACGCCTCTGTGGACTTTTGAAAATCAGAAACGTGTTGCATGATCAGATGAATCAATATTTCCATTACACCTGTAGATAGGAAGGTCAGGACTTGGCGAAAACAACATTAGGCCTATGGAGCTGTCATGCTTGTGATAAACAAGCGGGCTGGTGGTGTTAAATTATGGTGTGGTGAACATTTCCTGGTGCCCTCGTAAAAGATCCCTCAACAATATTTAATATCCCAACATTGTTGCCAACCAGGTCAATCCATTCATGTGAAGAGCTGGGGTATTTCGTCTTGGCATGGCGTAGATTTTCACAATGGAGTCAGACATGACGTATTCGTGACGTATTGATGCAAAAGGATCTACTCATTCGTAGTAGGGCGTTCCTATTAAATTGATAAGTCTGTAAACAGTCTCCTTTGATAATATAGTTTTGATTTATTGATGAACGCGACAAGTTTCTGAATGTTTTGAATAACGTTCTGACCGCATGAAGTGGCAGTTCCACAACAAGGAATGCGAGTCCTCCAATAAAACAAAGTTCCATATCACACAGTATAAATGTTTCCAAACAATTAACACAGTCTGATATTAACCTGCACAAATTCTCGATTTCGATTCTGAAACATTTGTGAAATGAATTAGGGCGTTATGTGCGGGTCAGGCTAGCTGTCGAACATCGGCTTTACTTCTCTCGCAAAGAAATAACAAACAACTGCAAAATAATATATCTATACTTGTCTCCATCGTAATTTTCCGTACTGAGGTATTGAATTGATAGTGTTATGTGCTATAGCTGGCTTTTCGCATTTGTCCCAAGAAGGGACCAGTGTGCAGCCCTAGCCTTCTCGGCCACCAGAAAGACCCACAATGAGAAACAGTCTGAACGTAACAAAATGATACACGTAAGAAAACATCGACACACTACCGTTCTGCCCAGGGGCGAGTTTTTGGACATGAGATCGCGGTTTAGTAAGCATCGCTCATACGTCAAAATTGCGTAATGTCAAAGCCTTCTAATGGTAATTGCTCTGATATTACGCAATTTTGACGTATGAGCGATGCTTACCAAACCGCGATCTCATGTCCAAAAACTCGACCCATCAAATGGGTTGACTGCAATCCTGCAAAACGAGAAATGTCCGGAAATTTTTTAGGAAGGCTGCTCCACTTTAATAAAAATAAATAAATAAAATTAAAAAATAAAAATAAACATATTCGGTAGAAAGTTTGGAATTAATTTTTAAAAATTTATTGCGGCTACTAAGATTATTTTGGGATCAGTCTTCCACTGATGACTTAACCCAACTTTCGGCCTCTCTTTTTCATGTCCTGAATAGTGACATACAGATGATTAATTTTCTTATAAATGGTAATAACCCCTTATACCTAGTTTATGCAACTGTTTTAATATCCAGCTTGTATCAAAAACCTTTTCAAGATCAAAGAAAACTGCAATTTTTTTGAGCATTATTTGATAGGCAGAAAATGGTTTTTATCCACCACCTCATTTAAGAAACCGTTCTTCCTCTCTTATTATAAAAATTTCAATTCATACCCAAGTCACTTAATACTTACAATATGAAAATTAAGAAAATGCAGAATTATTGCGCTGCTCGATGTAAAATAGAGGAAAGAGAGAGTAATTTTAAATGAAATTTGTTTTCATGAATCATTCCTTATATGAAATCTACTCTTCCTCCTCTATTTCAACCATAAAATACAATCTTGACCCATGTTATAATATCGAAGCTGTCTATGTTTGTTTTTCTATTTCAAATTTCATTTTAAAATTTACAATAAAAAATGAATCTTTCACAATCGCAACCATATAACCCCCGATTCTTTTAGTTCTATCCGAGTTTCACCACGGCCTCCTAGAAACTAGCAGCTTGGACATGATGTCAATAATGTATTGATGAAGCACTAAAATTGTGACATTGATTTTACTTCTCTAATAGCACCACCAGAACAATGTTTTATCTTTTCCATGTTCAGGCCAACGCCTCCTAAAGATAAGGCCTGAGCGCGAAAACGTCATCATCATCCGAAGACATGTTTAATCGCATTTCTACCAATAATAAGCCCTAAATTATGTGTTCGCATGATGATGTAACAATGTATGACGGTTTCGCGCTCAGGCCTTATCTTTAGGAGGCGTTGTTCAGGTCTGGTAGTTTCTAGAAGGCCAGCGAGTAATAAAAATATTAACAAAGGGTAGCTGACAACAATACGCATGAACTCTATAATGGTCTACAATATATCTGTCATGTTGTTCCTTTCAATTGTTATCTACTGGAAATCTACGCATCTCATTTTTCTGGAGAAGTTAGCGTCCATGGAAACTTGGGCAATAAACGCTTCCGTTTCAAAGACTTACAACATCGTAGGAATTTTATATGTTGACGTAGCCTCTACAAACAGGAACGTGCAAACATGAATTTATATAGTGAATGCAATATAATGACGAATCTACGCAAAATTTAACAACGTTTAACATTGTTAGATTGAACTTTGTTCCCTTGATAAGAGTAGGTAGCCCTTAAGATTGAATGAATTTTCTGTATTGACATTTTTTTAAAATTACTTTGATTTTAACGCGCACTTAAACATGTTTTAACGTAAAAGTGAATAGTTGCTTAACAAACTCGGGGAAACGCTTTCTCTTCTCTACTAAGATCATTAAAAGTTTATTTTATAGACGAGCAACAGTATACTTTGTTGCAACGTTAATTACAACATTTAATTTTCCATAATTTATTCGATAACAAAAGTAATGATCGAATAATTATCGTATTTAATGCCTTAAAGAAATTTCGCTGTTAATTTTTATAGATCGCATTTTCTTCGGACATAAGTAGCCATGAGTCATTACCGTCTACCGCTACCCATCGCCACCCTTACGCCGGAGTCGATCGCCGCACAACCAGAGGAAGAACGTCCTACCTGGGGCAACAAGATAGAATTCGTTCTCTCCTGCATTGGAATGAGCGTTGGCCTCGGAAATGTCTGGCGTTTCCCTTACATTGCTTACGAGAACGGAGGAGGTTTGGGGCGAATTCTTATCTTCTCACTACCCGTAAACTTTTAAAAGCAAAAAACAAATGCTATCATCTTGCTTCTTTCTCTATAAACAGGTGCATTCCTTATACCTTATACACTTCTTTTATTACTTATTGGTAAGCCAATGTACTTGGCCGAGTGCGTCATAGGACAGTTCGCCAGCCTGGGTCCAGTAGGAGCATTCAGCGCAATTGTTTTTTTTAAAGGTTAGTACCATCTAATTTTCCACAAGCCATCTCATCGGAATAACTATTAGATGCTTGCGTTTGTCTGTTTTCATCAATTAAAGGTGTCGGTGCGGCAACTGCTGTGGCGAGTTTTCTCGTTTGCATCTACTATAACATGTTTATGGTCTACTGTACTTATTACTTCTTCGACTGTTGGAAAGAAACACTACCGTGGACCGACTGCTATGAGTGGTGGGGGGCGGATGAAAATTGTTTTATCAGAGGAAGCAACGTAAGTATAATAAAAGAATTCATGATTTTATTTATTTACATAATATAGGGTGATCCAAAAGTCAGTTCACCCAAAGAAATACAGGGTGTTTCTAAAGGTAGGTACCAAACGTTACACACAGTTAGGGGACACCAAAACAAACAGTTTGTGCCATAACATGGGGGGGGGGGGTAGGAAACCTACCATTGTCCGGCTATGGGGGTGAGAATTGATGTAACGTGCGAATGAAAATACACAACGTAATATCAATTAGTTTATTGACACGTAAAAACAACGCTTACTAAAGCTGCTCAAAATGTCCAACAGCCATTTCGATACATGCATTTCATCGTCGCAACATTGACCCCGTATGTTTCCAAAAAGTCCTGGGATTTCACGGACTTCTTCGCTGGCGACTGAGGCGAATTGGCAGAATGTATGCAGAATTAATGTTGTGTGACTACCCCTTTTACCAGGAATTTTTAATGCATACACATCTTTTTGTCATGTGCATTCATTATCAGAATTTACCAGTGTTATCACTCCTCTCCCTCATAGCCTGACAATGGTACGGTTCCGACCCCTCATGCTATGACACAAACTATTTGTTTTAGTGTCCTCTAACTATGTGTAACATTTGGTAACTACTATTAGAAACATCCTGTATATACAAGGTTACAAGGAAAGTCGACGTTATTATTAAGGTCGTTGCCGATAGATTTGACCCTATAACCTACTATCCAAAAGTTAACCTTTTCTAGAAAAGTGACTTTTAAATTAAAAGAAAAAATATCATTTTTTGCTCTAATTTCAACTTCTTTTTTTAATTTCCAGACTCTAGGGTCCAATTTTTTGCTGTTTTTACGTAGGGGGTATGCCAGTTTATAAAAATAAATAATAAAACTTGAAACAACTTGCATGTAGATCAGGGCTGTCCAAGATTTCTGTCCGCGGGTAATCTTCCATACCCACCTATTGCACATTACGTTGATCAGTTCCTTAAAGTCGAGTTGCTAATTATCAATTCGACATTGTAAAAAAAATAAAAACGAGGCAGTTTACCATTTTATTTCCTTCGTTTTAATGTGACAGTTTTCTTGATGTCAGGTGAAATTGTATTTTTTCCCGGATAGGACACGATTGCATATTAAGCATTTCGAATCCGATCTGTGAACACTGAAAAAAAAAATATTCTGCCACTCCGGTTTAAATACTGGTTCAGTGATTTTATGCTTTTTCGGAATGTGCGCCATATTATGCGAGACGAAAAACAAGCAAGTATCAGTAACAAAAGAAATAATGCCTCATTTAATGGAATCGCCCCTTAAAGTCTGGCAACACTGCATAGGAAAAACTATGCCCGCTCCCCTCCTGAGTTTTGGACTATCTCCTCGCTTTGCCCGTGAGCTTTGTCCGCGAGCATTTTATGTTGCACGCGGGCGACATGCACGATTTGGTTTGGTTTGTTTGGTATTAACGTCCTTTTCAATTGCCATGGTCATTTCAGGACGGCGTTATAGGGGTCGCAAATTTTGCCTCGCAAGGGTTCTTTAACGTGCAGCCGGTCACACGGGACCAACGGCTTTACTTCCCTTCCGAACGAAGTGCGTGATCTCAGGATTTTCCCTCTGAAAAAATCCTCGTCGTCCTCGGCCGGGGTCGAACGCGCGTCCTCGGGCATCAGAAGTGATCACGCAACCACTGAGACGTGCACGATTTGGACGGCCCTGATGTAGATGTTTTCACTAAGTGTTCCCAACTTTGAAGCACGTTAATTAAAAAAAGTTCTATGGAAATTATCCTGCAAATTATTTTAATAACTTCTACGTCTTTTTAACTATTCAAAAAGGTATAATACTCTCAGTTAAGTAGGCAAATCAAACACAAAATGATAGAGAAAGCGGTCCCAGACCGCAAAGAGTAAATGTTTATTTAAAAGTAAAGAAATAACAGAATGACCTTAATAAAATAAAAAACCATGATTATTTAATAAAAATATTAAAAGTCACATATCTAGAAAACGGTTAACTTTTGGATAGTAGGTTATAGGGTCAAATCTATCGGCAACGACCTGAATAATAACGTTCTTAAATATCTAGGTCGACTTTCCCTGTAACCCTGTATAAATAAAATGAAAACCATTAAACATACCGATGTCAAATTTGCAGTGGATATTCTTTAATCAACGCGACATTGATTGAGCTTAAAGTAAATGTTCAAAGTGGCTCCCATTCTCCTGCTTGCACAAATGAACGCTATGGCACATATTCTTGGAAACGCGCGGATTTAATTCGTTCCATTGAGATTCGGGCTGTGTGAGCTGTACTCCGCCCTGTTGATAATAACCTTGTCTGCATTCATAATCATCTAACTGCTCTATAAATTGTTCGAATGTTTGCAAAAACGTTCCACATAATCAGTGGTGCAACAAGTTTCCAAGAATATGTGCCGTCGCGTTCGTTTGTGAAAATAGGGAAATGGGAGCCACTTTGAACATTTACTGTATACTCAATCAGTGGTCGCATTGATTAAAGAATATTCGGCAAATTTGACATCGGTATGTTTAATGCTTTTCATTTTCTATGTGTTTATCTTTTGGTGAACTGACTTTTGGATCACCCTGTAAAATAATCGCTATGAGTAGACTTTATAATAATTTAGCAAAAGCAAACAAGAGTATTAAAAAATGTATGTAAACGACTTATATGCATTTAATGTTTTTGGTCTGATACACTTACTTAACTACTTAATGTACTTTTACCCTTATTATTCTATGTACTATATTAGACAGTCAGTAGGATTCTTAAAATTATTATAAACAGCCTGTCACAATTATTTAATTGGCAGAGCTTAATCGTGAACAGAAAGATAAGGGACGGGAGACGTTCATTTGTACAGGGTGATTCAGTCAATTTCTGACCATTTCAGTACTATGATTTATTGACCCATTAATGTTTACAAACTTAGCATTTCAGTATGATATTTTAGGCAGTTCGGAGTTTTTATTCCCGTGGAAAAGTCTTGATGATATGCTCAATGTGATCACCACGAACGTTTTGAACTGCTCGCAGCCGAATGGTGAAGTTGTTCATAACTCTATCCAGGATGTCTGCATCCACAAGGGTGCAGCAGTCGACGATGCTTTGTCGCAGCTGGTCTAGGGTTCTTGGTGCTGTAGTGAACACACCGTCTTTAAGGAACTCCGAGATAAAAATCACATGGGTTTAGGTCAGGACTCGTAGGGGGCCAAAGACAGCCACCCCCGAATCGATCTGGAAACCTGTTTGAAATGACACGATTTCCGAATTTCTGATTGAGAAAGTCTAGCACTTCATTAGTGGTGTGAGGACTAGCTCCATCCTGTTGAAACCATTGATGTCGAAGCGGTATACGCCTCCTTCGCAGCTCGGGGATGAAGAAGGTTTCCAACATGTTAAGGTAAGCCTGTGACGTTACGGTGCCCTCAAAAAAGAACGGACCAATGATGCCTCTTTAGGAAATCGCGCACCAAGCTATAACCTTTCGTGGATGAAGAGGTGACTAAAAATTAACGTCACCTGACAGATGGAAGAAGGCCTCATCTGACACCCACAGGTTGTCCACAATGTTCTGATTGGCTTCCATTTCTGCTCCAAACTCCATCGCAAATTGTTGTCGCTTCTGTCTTCCAGTGTCTGTTAACTCCTGATAAACATGGATCTTATACAGGAACAGGTGTAAATCCTTTCTCAAAATTCGCCACGTCGTGGTATACGACAGCCCTTCTTCAATGGATAAGCGGCGAACAGATTTTTTGGTAGGGGAATCGACCAACTTTGTGCGAACATTTTCGACAATTTCGTCCGTTCGAACACGAGCTTCGCTGCCGCCTTTTTTCTTGCCTTTAACACATCCAGTGGCACGAAATTCCTTGACAAAATCCATGATTGCTTGCCTGCCTGGTGCGTCTCGACTCTTATACTCCTTCCGGAACTTTTTTTGCACAGTTACAGGTGATTTTGTCTCGAAATACCATTCGAAACCTTGCATTTCTGCTCTGTTGATAAAGCGGGCGCCATTTTTCAACAATACGATTTTCATGCAGCGCCGTTGCAACAATACAAACTCCAACTATTTCGATATGGCGTTCATATTCTTTCAATTGTTTATCCCTAATGCACGTCATTCGAGTGAAATGGTCAGAAATTGACTGAATCACCTGGTATTTAAATAGTTTAATTAATAATCAATAAATTTAAACAAATCGAAATCTTGAATTGAGAATTACCAATATAAGGAACAATTTCAATAATTAGATCAAATTGTTAATGGGAATAAATATGTAAATTAAAGTCCAATATTAGCTGGAGACGTGGGAATACTTGTAGAAGTTGGCGGCGATGAAATCGTTGGTATGGGTAAGATGGCCGTAATAATCGTTTCCTCGGAGTACGTGGATATCAATGGCTTGGAGAAGTTGTGGGGCGATGACCGGTAAGTAAGGGTATTCAACGGCTGCGAAAGAAGAGTAGGAAGTTTGCTCCTGTAGCTCCTCCGAGCGCGAAGAAAAATGGCGTGGCACTGGCGGTGAGAAGAATCGCTGATTGTCGCTTGTAGCTAATACGGCGAGCAGCTCCTCTTCCTCGGTGTCAGAGAATATGTTGCATCGAGAAGCTGGCTCTAAGTCAAATTCGTGAGCTCCGTTGCTATCGGGCTCCTGCCCTGCAGCGGACGAAAACTTAAGATGCTAGCTCCTCCTCTGATGCCCTGGACATGGGGCATCGGAGTTAGCATGGCAGGTATCTTGAGGAACGTGGCTGTCGTCCTTCGGGCCAGTCAATCCTGTTGAAGAAGATTCAACAATATTTAAGTACCAGCAGAGCTCGAGGCGTATGTATTCGAATTAGCAATAATGGATTTATCACGAAAAGTTTCAAAGTTCAAAGAGGCATCACAAAAATTATTATAAAATCTACTGGCCTTGTTCGTGGACGGGGAATACTCGACAACCGGAAAACTTCCACTGAGCGATATCCGCTGGTTTCCTCTATCTGGCAATCGGGTACGGGCAACACCACCTCTCTTTAGCTGGTGTTGGTACGGGACGGCCTCCGTTGCGACGAGACGGACAAAAAAAGTGCTCCCTTACTCGATGCTGCTATATTTTAAATGAGCGTTTACTACTTTTGCCACTAGGTGTCTGATATCGTTTAGTTCAGTCAGAAAATTATCTAAATTTTTAACCACAAAATCAACCATCCTATTTTCTTCCGTACTGACTATTTTTCTAAATAATCGAGGTAAAATGTTCGAAATTACAAATTTATATTTTGTTGTTTGATTTTTTTTTATTTTATCTACCTTCATCCATACCTGATTTTATTTAATGAATCATTTAATGGATTCTTGCTTTTATTTATTTATTTATTTTAGCTGGTAATGGTTTTATTAATTTTTCTCTTTTTTTTTTTTTTTTTTTTTTTTTTTTTTTTTACAATTCTGAAAGTTTTATTTATTTATTTTAAGAATTTCTACATTTTAAAGTTAACAATAACAAAGCAATAAATATTGTTCACAATCATTATCCAAAAATCAATAAAGAAGAAATATTAAATCAAAATTTTATCATTAGATTGCAGTGTGGTGCACTTGTAATCAAAATACAGCAGAAAAACTGACATGCTAATTGATATCAGACCCCTAGTGGCAAAAGTAGTAAACGCTCATTTAACTCCCTTTAAAAATACAGCAGCACAGAGTGAGGGAGCGTTTTTTTTGTCCATGACTGTACGTCTTACAGTGGAAGGAGATGAAAGCTGCACTGAACTGAACTGACTGTACGTCTTACATTGTTAGCTCAGACCGTGCTGCTCGTGGCTTGGAGGGGCGAAACGCACGAGGCCTTGTTTGCTGATATCAATCAACCTCTAAAGAGAAAGCCTCTGCACGGAAACCGTCATACATTGTTACATCATCATAGTAGTGCAAATTCAGGGTTTATTATTGGTAGAAATACGAATAACAATGGCCTACTTAGATGTTGTAACAATGTATGACGTTTCCGTGCAGAGACTTTCTCTTTAGGAGGTGTTGTATCAATACGGCTATGGCGCGACTCATGGGACAAGCATCTAAAACCCACGGTTCTTCCCACCAATCAGGACGTGTAAAATGTCTGACGTCATTGTTTACCAATACAAACAGCATTTGGTGACGTAAATTCATGGATGAAAGCCACAGGGACAATGTCAGACGATTAATAAATTAAAAAAAAAAATTTTTCAAAACCCAAACAAATTTCTTAAAGAATAACTCTCTGTTCTTGCAAAGTCCAAATTAGAGAAAATGAACAGGAGAAACACTTTTCTGAATAACGTATCATA
>JAHWFO010029920.1:1431902-1480253 GCA_023313115.1 Rhysida immarginata
GTCATACTAGAAATATGATAAAAAAAAAAACCAAACCCTCGTATTAAAAACATTATACTTATGCAATAGGCTAATGAAATAATAATAAATCTAAAACAACAGTTTATATTCTAATCATTGCGTTTTTATTTACCAATTCTTCATTAGAAATCGAAGGTTTAATTAGTTCTGCAATAATATTTTTTACTGCATTTTTACAAATTTTTTTTCGAATAAATATTTACTGTCCTGAATTATATTGTTCTACGTACAGTAGATTTTGAATTTTATTCATGCCAATTAGTTAAAAAAATGTAATGTTTTCTTAGAAATTGGAAATTATGACAATAGAAAATTCAGAGGGCACCGATAGTTTCCTGAAATCAGATTCCTCTGTTATTTTATAATTTTTCCAAAAACTGTACTGTGGAAAGCGTGGATGCGGGGTAATGAAAGTTTATAAACGTTATTTAATTACAATGAAGATTTTTATTAAATTATATTTCTTTCTTTTATTTTTTTTATTCTTAACAAATGGGTTTTTTGGAATTGAAGATACAATGCTTCAGAAAATATTTTTTCGGAAATATCTATTTAAGATAATTTTAAAATCCCGAGTTTATATCATTTTCCTAGGAAAAAACAAAGTTTGTTTTAATTTCCAGAGTAAATAATCTCTATGAAAATTTGTTCAAAACGTAAAGATTCCTGTTGAAATGTATAGAATTGGTATCGTGGCCCTTTCGCTGTCTCCTCTCCTTCCCCTCCAGACCATGCCCATGTGCTTTTCATCCATGAATTTACGACACCAAATACTGTTTGTATTGGTACGAGGCCTACGAGATAACAAGGCCTGGAAGCGAAAAAGTCACCTGATCATTGGGGTGCTAGCAACAATCCAACCATCATTGTCTCCATCTTGGATATTAACAATCGATGTTTATCCTTTTGTTGGAAACAATGAAGGTTGGATTGTTGCTAGCACCTTGATGGTCAGGTGACTTTTTCGCTTCCAGGCCTTGTTATCTCGTCGGCCTGGGTATTGGTAGGTATGTCAGATATTTTTCTACGTCCTGATTGGTGGGAATAACCGTGAGATTTAGATGCTTGTCTCGTGGGTTTGTTGTCGGCATTTCTTTCCTGAGGCGATAATGAGCATGAAGTCTTTCGTCTAGCTAGAGATCGAGGCCCGAGTCGGGTTCTTTATCTTCTTTAGCCGACTTCAGCAGCTGGCTGCAGAGTAACTCAGTGATGACGTCATAGGATGGAAAATCAAGAAGAACGCTATGCTGACATAATAGGCTAGCCAAGATGGCAGAATGTGTAATATTAAATTAAATGTTATAAAACTGTTATATGTGTGTCAAATGAGTGAATGTGATGGCCCACAGTTATTCTATATGTACCCCCATTGTCATGTCACAACGAGATTCTCCTTGTAAATCACATATATCGCATATATTAACATGTTACCACCTAGCAATAATTCGTATGCTTCTTTATCCACATCGAATAGTAAGGACCTCCACGCTACCAATATACATCGTCCAAGGTATGCTCGATCGGGCCGTTTCTCTCGGTACTCACCACATGCCGGAGCATCGATGACGTCAGCCAGAGCCCGAAAAATGTAAACCCTCCATAGGCGCACATGCTTTAAAATAAAAAAATCAGATCAAACTTTGCAGACGATTTTCAATAGAGAGGTTAAGATGCCTTAACGTGTAGAGCGCGACGCGCTTGACGAGTTTGAATGACGTCAAAAAATTCGACCTTGGTATGGCGTTAACGTGACGCCTTCACGTCCCACGCGGTCACCACGTTGGCTTTTTTCGTGACGTGAAGCTTGCTAAGAGTGACGTATTACGAAAATCCTACACACGGAAAAAATGGCGAAATCAACGTGCATCGATGCAAGTACACGTTACATATTTCATCAACCTCCTACTCTTTATTTATTTGTATTTTAAGGCTGATTTTTATAAGAGACATTCATTACATCCTCTAGATTGATTTAATGTATTTCCTGTATTTAATTATTGCATTGTTTCAGTTTATTTAAACTTTGTCGGATGAGCCTTATTTGGTTGTTGTTTTTTTTTTACCCAAAAGTTCTCTAAAGATGTTCTCTTTTAGTGTTCATATTTTTGTTTGGTCATGTATTACTACACACTTAAGTAGTGGAATAATTTTTTTAAATTTTTAAATAAAGTAATTTTTTAAATAATTATAATAATGATACTTATAATTATGTTCCTTGTTCAATAGGAACATAATTTATTAACGATTTAATTATAATAATAGTAATGATTTAATACAGTTAATCGATTATTAATAATGTGACGATTGAGAGCTAACAAATTCTTTCACAAGCGAAGTCAGCGAACGAACGAAACGCAAATGTTTATTGTGGAAGCCGCCATTAGACGCTGACGTCACTTTGGGGTAGACCAACACGACCAATCCTGATCGCCAACGTTTTTTGAGGATGAAATCACAGCCCACTAGATAAAGGCCTGAGTGCTGTTTTCAAAATGGCGGCGCTCACAGGCAGACTGTCTGTGTGAAATAAGCTGAAATAAAAGAATTATTTCATAAATTTGCTTTAATTTTCTTACAAAATCTAACCAAAATAATTAATCTATTAGAGGAACTAATTTTTGCAGATTTCTAAAACCATCATATATGGTTTCGAAATTCTTTATAGAAAAGATGCTTTTTCTCTACCTCCATAGATGGCTCTACTTTGAAAAAAATGAAAGTATATTTATTTGCACGTATGTTGCCATTGTTTTGATTGAAACATAAAGCCATTTAAACAACAAGTTCAAAAATTTAGATTTCGTTAGAAGATTAAAGCAAATTTGTGAAATAATTCTTCTATTCCATCTTATTTCACGCAGACAGTCTGCCTGCGAGCGCCGCCATTTTGAAAACAGCACTCAGGCCTTTATCTAGTGGGCTGTGATGAAATGGTCTCTGGCGTAATCTCTCGTCGTTTACGTGCGATCTTAACCTCTCTAAAATCACGTCCGCCACGTCAACAACGTGTAATCAAATGACATCATAGATTTCACTAGGGCTCTTAATCTGACGGGTGTGCTCATCCGCCATTTTCGTTCCTGCGCTCTATCTGCTGATGCCAGTTTGTTTAGAGTTCACTGGCTGATGCTAGTTACAGCTTAGCTAAATTTAGTTTCTAGCTGCAATATAATTAACCTTTTTTAATACATGATAAATACTAAATTTTTTTAAACTGTTTATATTTATTAAGAATATTTTATTATTATTTTTAGAACAAGAAATTATTTTAATTTTTATTTTTATTTTAAATCTTAACATTTTAAGATTTAAAATAATAATTTTGTTTGAATAATGTGAATCAATGTTTGAATAATTTACCATCAAAATTATTCGTTATTTAAAATTTTTTCTTTAATAACTTGTAACTTTATTTTTAAATTTGTCATTTTAATATAAATATTTTACATGTTTTTTCTCTAAAAATTAAATAACTTAGACGTTAGAATCTTAAAATTTGCCATTTTTATTTTGTATTAAAAAATTACAAGAAAATTTTACAGATATCTTATAAAATCAAAAGGTTTATTTAGAAAAACAACTCTTAGAAGCAAAAGATGATTTCGAATGTTTACCTTTAAGAGCATCTTAAGTTTTAAAGGCTCTTACATTAAGATAATGTTGGATTAAATGAGAGGAAATACCACAACAATTAGGTAGATCACTTAATTCAGAAAATTCTATTACATTTCTAATAAAATCTCTATTTGAAATTATTTTACCACATATAATATTTTCCCTATTAGCATTAAACATCTTTTCTGCAGCTGTAATTAATGCTACAATTTTCTTCATTTTTTGGAAAAACATACAATTTGTAACCATTTTCGCTTCTATTGCAGCAATTAGGTGATTGCAGCAGAAATCAAAAAGTGATCACAATTTAATGTTTAAATTTAGCGCACGCTGCTATGCGAAACCAATGCTGCTGAACGAAACTTGAGACCACGAGGAACGAAAATGGCGGATGAGCACACCCGTTAGATGGAGGGCGCTAGATTTCACGTCACGGACGTCGCGTTAAAAGTATCTTAACCTCTGTAATAATGCTTGGAACACATTACACAGTTAAAATATGCAACAACAGTTTCCAGGAAAACAAAAATAATCTAAGTATAAATAAAATAAAATATTTTAAAAAGGATTACAAACTTCGTTTTATGCATTAACATCATGGACTGAGCATCTGCCTGGTGAAGCCATCGCCGAAATGGCTACAATGCGTCACTGAAATAAATCAACAATCCTCTCAGTTCACGGAAAAAAACAATTTCTCGACAGACGAGGGGGTTATGTTAAAACGCAATTTAATACTTCTTTTATTTACTCCATATTCTGTATATTTTCTTTATTATCATTATCAATGTTGTTGTTATTTATTGTATTGGAGAAGTGCTTCATTGTCATCGCTTATTGCCGAGAGATGGCGCTATGATATTTCCTTCTGGCGTGTGTACTTCGTTTCTGTATAGTCGTTGTTATTGTTGTATCATTAACCTTATTCCCTGGCTGTATGTTCGATCGTTTTCTTGCAATGAAGAGCCTTCCAAACATGTTTGTTTGTGTTTTATGTCGTTAATAAACAAAGTATTTGATTCTTATGGTGAATTTGAATTATATCGGCTCATCAAGAGCTCATCCTTATGTGCTCTTGGCTTATGCATCCTGGTTATCGGTATTCAATGCCTTACGTAGTTTTAAACATAATTTTAACAATAATAGATTTTTTAAACGTGTAATGTAAATCATTTCCGTTACTTGAACTATGCCTGAACTGATTATGAAATCAATCAATCTTGGAAACATAAGCGAATGCTCATGAAAGGTCTCGAAACGGAAATTTGCGCTGCTTTTCCATAGCTTTCAAGCAAAACAAGAGTCGCATTCGGGCTCTGGCTAACGTCATGGAGCTTAGCCAATCACAATAGAAATCGCGATCGAGCATAACTTATACTCCACTTACCTTGTACAGTCGGGTGCAAAAAGGTTTTTACCTGCTCCGTAGGGACTGAGCTTTCTAGATGTTGATCAGTTGCAAATTCAGGTACTTGTACTGAGAGTCAAGGCAGATTAGAATGGACCTGTCCCTTCTGAATGAAAATAGGGTAGCAGGTATACGCTTGGGATGTGCTCGTCGTGTGCTCCCTCCTGACAATAATACGCGATAGCGGCTGACAGCAGTATCGTTAAAGTCTCTGCTTACTGCCTCGAATGGCAGAATTCGAATCCGATATGGATAGACATTTTTTTTTTTGTTGTTCATTATCGCGTTTTTGATTTCGTTTAAGTTTAAAACAGTGTATGTAAAGAACACCATAAACAGATTAAAACTTTTTCATCCAAGCTGGCAATTTGATCTGCTTATTTGAGGGTTTAAAAAACTTTTCATGTTAATTGTCATGTCATGCTTTATTCTATATTTTAGTTTTTAATAAAATACACACTAATTCATATAAGCGTTACTTTTGCAAAAGTCCTCTTATGTTCAAATCATTTAATATTTTCTACTATTAAAATATAATAATCCTATATATTAAAACATAAAGCATTTTTTGTAAGAGCAAAATTGTTAAATAAACTGAAGATTTGCAGAAAGAAAATCCTGCCTTGATCATTTTATGACGTTTCCTTGTGACTACTGAAAAACTCGGAAAATGTTCTGTTAAATGTTATATCGTTAGAAAAAGCTTTAAAAACTGATCATGTTATCCGCTGACACTTTATGTCTCAGTTTAAAACTTTCAGAGAAATTTATTTTAAAGCTATTTTGATTTAATATATTTAATTAACTCATTTCTTATTCTTTGTGCATAATGAGATATTTAAGCTCTGGTTATTCTATTTGTTTGTGCATAATGATTATTTTATTTGTGTGCTCTGACAATTTTTTTATTTTATTATTTTTTTATTAAAGAGATGGGGATTAAAAATAAGATGGCTTGTTCTCCTTCAAATTTTGACGGGATCCATCTAGTTATATAATAAATTTAAAAAATTTTTCGGATGGTTTTGGCATAATTGTCGTTGATTATTTTATATACACACAAAAAATGAGACTTGTAACCTTCCAACGAGTCAAAAAAATAGCTTCCACTTACTCCTGTAAATCACTTCCACATCACACCATCACGAGCGCTCCATCAGCTTATCTCTTGATCACGCATATACTTATATCGATACTGTGCGCCACTTATGTTACGTTATTAACCAAATAGATTAGTTTATTATTAATAAAACAAAAATTCTCATCAGAACAGCCAAAATAATCTTTGTCAATATAGTTGAGCACATGACGTAAAACTTGCCTACCCCCGACGCTAAGCAAAAACGTAATGGAATCGTTCCGTAGTAAGCGTGCTCGCAGACTAGATAACTGGAAAAAGTAATCTCATTGGATTGAAGTATTGTAAGGAAGCCGAACAATTTTAACTAATTTAGGTAAAAACCTTTATGCACCGACTGTACATTGTCTGCACACGCCGCATGGGCGCCGCCTAAGGTAAATGGAGTATAAGGTATGCTCGATCGCGATTTCTCTTGTGATTGGCTAAGCTCCGTGACGTTAGCCAGAGCCCGAATGCGAATCTTGTTTTGCTTGAAAGCTATAGAAAAGCAACGCAAATTTCCGTTTCGAGGCCTTTCACGAGCATTCGCTTATGTTTCCAAGATTGATTCATTTCATAACAGTTCAGGCATAGTTCAAGTTACAGAAATGATTTACATTACACATAAGGATGAGCTCTTGATGAGCCGATATAAGTGGCCTTCCAATTCATCATAAGAATCAAATACTTTGTTTATTAACGACATAAAAAAAACAAATAAACAAATAACATGTTGATAGGAAGGCTCTTCATTGCAAGAAAACGATCGAACATAGAACAATAACAACGACTATAAAAATGTACATACAGAAAATAAGTACACACGCAAACGAAGGAAATATTTTAGCGCCATCTCTCGGCAATAAGCGATGATTTTTGGTTTTTTTGGTTTTGTTTGGTATTAACGTCCTTTTCAACTGCCATGGTCATTTCAGGACGGCGTTATAGGGGCCGCAAATTTTGCCTCGCAAGGGTTCTTTAACGTGCAGCCGGCAAACGACTACACGGGACCAACGGCTTTACTTCCCTTCCGGAGGAAGTGCGTGATCTCAGGATTTTCCCCCTGAAAAAATCCTCGTCGTCCTCGGCCGGGGTCGAACCCGCGTCCTCTGGCATCAGAGGCGACCACGCAACCCCTGAGCCACCGAGGCCGATCAATAAGCGATGAAAATGAAGCCCTTCTCCAACACAATAAATAACAACATTGATAATGATAATAAGGAAAATATGCAGAATATGGAGGAAATAAAAGAAGTATTAAATTGCATTTTAACATAACCATCGCTTATGGGCAACTGACAACAAAAATCACCTATCAATTTTATTATTTTATAACATAAAGGACCATCAACTAACACTAATTCGACTTGTAAAATTTTTATAATTTAAGTAGTTTTTTAAATATAATTTTTCAAACATCAGTTTTCAAATCTCATTTTGTTTTGAGCTTCGCCTCAATTCACCGCTAGGCGTGACGTCACACTGGAGAATCGTCTTGGCTATCTAACATAGCATAACTCATCATCATTTTTCTTTTTCGATCATTTTCTATCTTTAATTTTGGAAAATCCAAATTAAAAAATGAGATCCACTTACATTGAAATGTTCCTCATTGCACTAGCGTTATTCGAGTTCAAAATTGCACCAAACTTGAATTTTAGTGCATTTTTCATTATTTGATTAATATACACTGAGCGAGCATATTATTATGACCACCCTGTCAGTATCACGTTGGGCCACCTTTTGCCTTTAATACTGCGATGATTCTTTGTGGCATTGATTCCACGAGATGTGGGAAGGTGGTGGGAGGAATTTGACACCATGCCTGATAGATAGCACTGTCTAGTTGTGCTAGATTGGATGGTGGTGGATCCAGCCGTCTGATGGTTTGTTCGACTTCGTCCCACAAATGCTCAATTGGAGTGAGATCTGGGAATTGTGGGGGCCACCGAAGTAAGATAAAGTCCCCCTCATGTTCCTGGAACCACTCCTGCACAATACGAGCTCTGTGGCATGGCGCATTGTCTTGCTGGAAGTAGCCATCTCCATTGGGGTATGCCATCAACATGATAGGGTGGATTGATCGGAGACGATACGGAGGTATGCTGTGCCATCCAGACGTTGTTCAACACGTATTAACGGACCCAACGCATGCCAGGAAAACATTCCCCAGAGCATAACAACTGCCCGCACCGGCCTGAAGGGTTGTACTCATGCATGCGGGGTCCATGCTTTCGTGCTGTTTCCGCCAGATTCTCACGCAGCCGTCTGCATGATGTAACTGGAATCGTGACTCCTCAGACCACGTGATTTGTTTCCACTGCTCGATAGTCCAGTCCTTGTGCTCCTGAGCGAATTGGAGTCGTTTCCAATTGTTGGCTGCAGACAGCAAAGGTATGCGGACAGGTCTTCGGCTTCCATATCCCATGCAATGCAGTGTGCGGCAGACAGTGCATTCGGAGACCATTTTGGAGGATCCCTGATTAAGGTCAGCAGTGATTTGATGCAGAATTGCCCTTCTGTTATCCTTTACCCTTCTGTCCGATCATCAACCATCCGCGGGCGGCCACAACGCGAACGTTCAGCCCCCGTCTTCCGGCTAACCATCCAGTCTTTAAATACTTTAACGATGGCTGCTCTTGAGCACCCCACGAATGCTGGTGTTTCGCTGATAGTCGCTCCATAGCTCCAAGCACCTACAATCATCCCGCGTTCGAAGGCTGTTAATTCGCGTCGTTTACCCATAGTTGAAGAATGGAACACGTCTACTGTTGTCGACGACACTCAGCTTCCCTTCTTATATTGGTCAGGCGTGCTAGCAACTTTGTGGCGACGTTCGTGCGTGCATTTTATTTATTTATTTATTTATTTATTTATTTATTTATTTATAAGGAAAAAGAGTACAACATGCGCTGCTGGGGCCAGTATGGTAGCGAGATCAACGAGTTAGGTCCCAGCAGGCAAAGCGAACATAAGATGAATGTACATTCGAAGTAGGAATAGGCAAATAAAAATTGAGTGGTAAATATGGATAATTAACAGAAGAGTAAATCAGAAAAACCGATCCGGTTGACCCCGTTACATTCAGCTTCTAACGTGTTTCTAACATGAGTACAGTTGCATCAACTAAAATAATACTTAATGAAAGGAAGGAAGAAAATCGGCGTGCTTATGAAATAAAATTAAGGTGGAGGATAAATAAACAAAGAAATAGCATAAAATGGAGGCTAAAGCAAGGTTATTTGACATTAGCATTCAGTGGCGGATGGGAGAAGCAAAAGTTCCGAAGAGCTTTTCGGAATAAAGCGTATGGGGTAAGGAGGCATACCTCTTCGGGGGGAATAGCCCAATTTTGGATTCCTGAATAAGAGATGCTGCTGTTGCGGTACCTTAATGATGAGACTGGGGGTCGTATCGCGTTTGCGTTATGGGTATTATAGGCATGGATATCTGAGTTCCTTAGTATTGTTGGGGAGATAGTTAAAATTAAGGAAGAGTTCAGGGTTTTATAAATGAAAGAGCAAAGGGATAGAAAATAAATTTGATGGATTGTAAGAATACCTTGTGAGGAGAATAAGTGGGATACAGGAGAGGATCGAGGGACGTGCAGTAGGGTTCTCAAGAACCAGTTTTGAAGCCTAAATATTCTGAGAAGGTTGCCAGCTGAAGTAGAGCCCCAAAACATAATACCGTAACATAGAGCAGAGTGGATCCAGGAGTAATAAAGTAGCCGGAAGCAGAAGATATCGGTATCCAGCGCGAATGGAATGTGGAGGGGGTGTCCCATTGTTTTTACACCTGGCCACACCCACAGGTGTAATTTTTAATTGAAAACCCCTCCCCCCTCATTAAAAATTGAATTAAAGTTATTAATAATTTTTGATGTGGTGGGGGTGTTTTTCACCATGAATTTTGAATTATGAATGTTTTTCATAATTTTGGGTGTGGTCCACCTGTCTTGGCACCTCTGGACCACCCCTCTCTTGCCAAAAAGGTGTTCTGTGTGTCCTGCCGTGAAGCATCCCTTGCCCATTTTTTGGTATGTGATGGGGTTGTCCCGGCAAAATGTACACATGGCTGCACCCACAGTTATGTGTCCAGCAAATTTACACCAGGCCACACTCTACCGGTGTTATTTTTAATGAAAAAACCCCACCCCCGTCATTAAAAATTGAATTATAGTTGATTATTAATAATTTTTGATGTGGCGGGGGGTGTTTTCAGGTTTGATACTGTTTAATTAATGTTTTTTCATAATTTTGGGTTTGGTCCAACCTGTCTTGACCCCCTGGTCCACTCCACCCTTGCCAAAAAAAGTGATGTGTGTGTCTTACGGTGAAGCATCCCTTACCCCTCTTCGTGTCGTGCAGTGAAGCTTCCTTACCCCATTTTCTCACAGATGACAAGCAGCATCCTTCTCACGTGGTTTGCAGTGAATCACGTCGTCGCTAATAAACCTCTTTTCTGATGTTGCCGAGTGGAGGTACTGAAGAGGTATGCGAGGCAGATTCACATTCCCTTTTTAAGCCACGCCTGTGATTTTACCTGTCCGGTTTTTTTTAGTTTTTTTTTTTGATTTCGTTATTTCTCTCCCAAATGTTTAATCATTACTGATTTTTTTTTATTATTATTAAAGTTTTTTTTTTATTATTATTATAGAAGTACCCCATTGCTGTGAGGGGTACTTCTATCGGTGCATCATCATCATTTTTTCCTGTAAGTGATTTCGCACATTTACCTGTGATTTAAAAAACGTTTTACTTTTGTCAGCATTCATTATTACAAGACCGTTTAATGACTTTTTTTCATTCATTCATTCACTAAGTTTAAGTTTTTGCATGCATTCATTTTTACTTATTTTACTCGCGAAGTTACCTGACGGGCTGGGGTGGGGCATAATGTTTTAAAAAAAAAGTGTGTAATAAACAGTGACAAGACGCACGATCCGTGGAAAACGTACATGTGTTTTATTTTCATTATTATTGTTAGTAATCTTATTGACTACGACTACTGCAAAATTAAATTGTTTGCACAAAGTATTTTTCACTGGCTTAAATAAATAAATAAATGCTTGTACACCTGCATGCGGTCATTGTCGCTGGTTTTTATATTTTTTCCGTATGATTGTTCTTTTAACATTATTCTTACCTTTTTATTTTTTACACGTTCTAATTTCATGAATGTTGATTTTACAATTGGACAAGATATCCATTTCACGGTCACTGTCAAGGGTTGTTTTTTTCAGTTCACGAAAAATGACAATGCGCTAATTTATGTTTCATCAATTCCATCTGCGGTTGTTTTTCGTCAACTCGAATTCATCAACAAGTCAAGAAAATGTTTAACTGAATTTACCACTCTATGGGATTTAAAGGTTATTTTCGTTTTAATAAGGTAACTTTTTGCACGAGTGCTTAAACAGAAAAGTTTAGTTTTTGTCTTCATGAAATCACTGTCAGTTTGTTTTTTGCTTTTACAAAATCTTTCCTTGTGCGTTTTTCGGTTTCACGGATGCTTAAAGCATACGTTTCCATTTAACCAAATTTTGCTGATTGACAAAATATTGTTTACATGTTTTTGTACCTCCAAAAAAAAAATACCCACCTTTATTACTGAATCAAAAACCAAATTTGTTTTACTTAAATTTAAAAAAACTTTAATTTTCAATTTTTCATGTTTGTAATTACCTTTTCTCAGTGATTTCTTAAATTAAACATTTTTTCTTTTAATTTTTTTTGCGTTTTCTGTTTGTGCTCATTTCAAGCAAAAATAGTCATCACACCAAAAAGTTATTTTCACAATTTTTATTCGGGGTTTGTATGTAGTTTGTTGTCTTTACATTGATTTTAAGCGTTAAGCAATTTACTAAGGTGTATTTAAAAAACTTTTAAAAAACAATAATATTTTACAAAAAATGGGAATTGTTGAAATGTAATTTACAAATACGAATTTTACAGTAAGTTTTTAATTGTGAAAAATACTTAATACACAAGTAATGCTTAATTACTGGGTAAAAAAAATGCAAAGGGTTTTTAATTTTTTTACATCAGGTTGTACGAATTTAAGAGGATTTTTACTTAGCAACATTTAAAAAATTGCTGAATTGGTTTTTTGAGTTTTTTAAACCTTGCGTAAATTTTTCACCTGCATTTTTTTTTTTACTCTTATGACTTTAAAAAAATGTAATTATGTTTGTTTTAATCAATTTTTTGGCAGTTGAATTTTGATAAAAATTACTGATCGCTATTTTTGAGTGAGCATTGGTAAACACTCACTCAGGTTATGTTTAACCATAAGGGTAGCTTACAGATAGATCGTCACCCTTTGCAAAACATTTTTCATTTGTTGTCTGATAAATTTTGACGGTTGGCTTATTATGTAACGTTGCATTTACCTTATCACGCACGAAATTTAGGGGGATTGGAATGGTAAGCTTTGGTTTCTCACTCTCCCCCTGCGTCTGACAAGGTCTTCGATGGTATCAGGTTCCAAAATCTCCATTGCGCTATGAGTTAACGTAAATCCTTTGCATTTTACCTCCCTCGCACCGTTGGAGAGGAAGAGGCAGTAATTTTTTGCCCCGGCGACCACTAGTTTTTCTATGTGTATGTCGGAGCCGTACTTTTCGACGATCTCGTCGGTCAGTTGGCCGAGGTTATGATCTCTGGGTAGCAAATTCCGATCTCTCGGTTCCAAAAATATGACTGAATCTGTCTCGGCGTACTTTAGCCGTCGGCCGAGTTGTTTCATCACCTCGTATAAGGCGAGTCTTCCATAAGTGGTGACGAATGAATGCGATAATGGGATTACCCTTCTCGTGAGTTCTTGGATGTGTTATCTTGTACGACACCAAGAGTAGGTCATCCGACACGATGTCGATGTCAGTCACCTCTATCGACGGTGTATTAAAAAGTCGGTAGTATTCTGCGTAGTTGTTGATGAATACGGTGGGCGTAACAAGGTATCCCCAAAGTGCATTAAGTGCTAATTTGCAAATGGACCTTAATCCTGGGTTTTTTTCGATGCGTGAGGGTACGATTTCGATGCCCCTCTTGAAACCACAGGGCTTGAATAAACACTGCCCGCTCGCTCTCGGTACGGGCGTAAGTAGGCCAGCTCGAGGCCTGGATCTTACTCCCGATGAAAGTGTCCACGTATTTCGAAAAAAAGTGGGATTGACCTGATCGGCAGTCATACGTGAACCTTCGAGGGTAGTGCCAGACCTCGTACACCTCTTTGACGGTGGATCCTTCTTTGAGGGCTACGTAAAATTCTGGCGTACACCAAACAGCCGTCAATGAGCGCTCGTCATCGGTGTGACGGCAAACAGCACTCGACTGTTCGGTGGCACACATCCGACAGAGAGGGAAAACCAACTGGCTGCCGCAGCGATATGGAAGCACCAGTATGAAGAGATCCTTGGGCGGTACTACCATTGCCCTTATCAGCCCAAAGTATGCACCCGGAGAGAGGTCGAAATCACCGGTGATGATTTCGGGGTGATGCTGTGGATATTGACGGTACTTATTTACCCATGGATAAAGAGAGGTGAAATCCAGGTAGGACGACCTCTCTGTATCCGTTGCTTCACAGAGCCCTGCCGATCATTTCTCGGTTCTCCCACCGTAAAATGCGTCACGTGGCGATGTGGGGTTTTTGTTCGATCTGTAAATCTTTACAGAATCGAGCTAAAATTTCATCGCGTTTCACGTTGGCTTCGAATTCACATTCCCAGATAACATTGAGGGAATGGTCTGGCAGCTCATGCTTCAAATAATCCAGACGGTCTAACGTGTGCTGATAATTTTCAGCGTTCGTCAGACGATTGTCTACGCTTGCATGAGTGCATTTCGGGCAAGAGTGGTAGTAACACCCGAGAAATTCATACACGATTTTTCGATCGGGTGCCCAGCCGTCTACGAAATACGGACCGAATTGTTTTTCCACCCCGTTCAGAGCCGAGTAAATTCGGGTTTCCGGGGTCTTTGTCTGCTCCCAGGCGAGCCATTGTAGTGCTTTGTGACTCTGTTGGTTGCGGTTTATGTAGTCCCCTGTTGGAATGATGCCCATCGTGTACGGGTCGAGGTATTTTTCTCGAAGCACTTTGTTCGAGAATCCAGCGAGTGTAATGCTGGATTGAAACGGGTCGTACCCCGTGAACGAGCGCATGATGTTGGCAAACTTCAGGCAGCCCTCGCGGAGCAGCACTGTATCATAGACGCAGTAGGCCCGCAATTCCTTCATCATGTTCCACTCGGAACCGACACGCAGTTTTTCCACCGCCGTGCGCTCGAACTCCCTGAAATCACTTTCCTTCATATCAGAAGGTGCAAAAAAGCGTTTTTCAGGGAGGTCCCCTACGTAATGGAGCGTTTGGTTCAGCAGAGCGAAGGGGAAGACTCCTTTCTTCATCTCGCTTATACCAAACTCTCCGGTCTTACTCCCAAGATGATTTACTGGTTATATGTCACGGTGATCAGACCTATTTTAACATACTGTGCTCTAATTTGGTGGCGTAAGTCTGAGCAGTTAACCGTTAGAGCCAAGCTGACCTCTCTTCAAAGATTGGCGTGTTTGAGTATAACAGGTGCTGTCTCTACCCGCCAGCCAAGGCTTTAGAGGTTATACTTTCTCTGACTCCACTTGATATATATATCAAAGGTGTAGCCAGGAAAAGTTCATATAGACTGAGTAATCAAGGGCTATGGGTGGACTTCCCTGGGGTGAAGTCTCACACTTTCATTAGCCAGGTTCTAACCAGTCATATTCTTCAGATGCCTTCTGATATTACAGTTACTCAGGCCCTCCCTGAGCCCTCGAGCGAGGTCATAATTGACCCCGTTGAGGGCCAGATGGGATGAGTGGACATTTCCGTAAGGGGGCCATCATCTGGTATTCTCATGGCTCTTGTCATCATGGCCTATCGGGTCTGGGTGTTTATTGTGGCAGTCCCAAAACCCTCTGCTTTCGTCATTTGGGCCATTGGGCCACTGTTTTCCAGGCTGAGATATTGGCCATTATTTACTGTCTGCAGATGTGTATAGATAAACTCTATGTACATCGTCGTATCTTCATACTCAGCGACAGTCAAGCGGCCCTTAAAGCCAGGGTTAATTCTAAACTTACCCTGGAATGTCGGCAGCTCCTACAGAACCTTTCTTTTCACAATAGTGTCACTTTGAAATGGGTTCCTGGACATAAAGGTGTTGTCGGAAATGAGGTTGCAGACACCTTAGCTAAACAGGGTGCCAAGTCTACTTTTATTGACAAACTGCAGTTAGGGACATAAATACTTTCTCATCAAGAAATGATGGAAAGGTGGGATAATATCACCGATCAACCAAGGGCTCTACGACAACCGTAAAGTCCAACTTTAACTTGATTAATCTTGTATTCAAGATGTTGGTTCCAAGTCAACCTACTATCGAGGATAACCCCTAAGTATTTGACTTCATTTCTCATAATGATCTTCTCACTGAATAGAGTTGGTATGAGATCATAAGAAATGGTCTCTCCTCGGCCTGTAAAAGGAACTAGAGTGGTCTTCAAGGGATTAACCCTTAGATTCCGCTCTAAGCACCATGATTGAACTTTATACTGAGCCATTTGTACAAGATCACAAATAGTGAGCTTGTCGATCCCAGAAACGTAGATGAGGATATCGTCTGCGTAACCCTGGGCATAAAAACCTTGGTCATTAAGAAAGGAAATGAGGTCGTCCACAACTAGGTTCCAAAGCAAGGGGGAAAGAATGCCACCCTGCAGACAGCCCCTGGAGGGACGAGCAACAATCGCCTCACCCAACAGGTCAGATATAATTATTCTATCCGCTAAGAGGACCTGAATCCAGTTGCGGATTAGTGGAGAAATTGCTTTGTCAATTAAAGCTTTAGCAATAGAGTCGTAGGAAGCGTTATCAAATGCTCCCTCAATATCGAGAAAAACAGCTAGTGCAAACTCTTTATACTCCAGAGTTTTTCGATCCTTACCACCAAATGGTGTAGAGCTACCTCCTTAGATTTGCCAGACTGATAGGCAAATTGATTAGTGTGAAAGGGACCAAGATTCCCAAGATCTTCTCTAATTCGTCCATCAATAATCTTCTCAAAGCACAAAGGAGGACAGACTGATGGGTCGAAAACTCTTGGCTAGGTCATAGCAACCCTTACCGGGTTTCGGTATGAAAATCACCTTGACCAGCCTCCAGAGATTAGGAATATAACCAAGAGCTAAACTAGCTCTAAAAATTAAACACAGGATCGACGAGATTACGTCTGATACTTGCTGGAGAAGTATCGGAATGATCTCATCCGCGATGTCCTGACCATGCAGTCAAGATACACCGAATCCAACGGACCAATGAGCTCAGCGCCTGGGAAGTGAGTTGTAATAAGAGTCTCAAGGACTTCTCTACTGTTACTGGTGAATTCACCATTAGATTTCTTGAGAGTGCCAACCATAATAGGTTTATCGCATCTCAAGAGCTTATAGAGTCTGGCTCCTTCCTCAGTCTTTTGGACTGATTCACAGATCTTCCTCCATGAAGTACGATTAGCTGATCTAACAGCTTTATTATAATCAGCGAGGGCATTTTTATAAACCTGCCACTCATTAGTCTTTTTAGCTTTCTTAAAAAGCTTCCTTTGTCTCTGTAGAGAGAGAGCATTGTTCCATCAAGCACAGTGGGATCTACATCTCTTCCTCAGCAGAGGACAGTTGTGATGATACGATTGTACCAGGGCCTGCTGTAACCCATTTGCACAAAGCTCCCGGTCAACAGTATCATTGATTCTGGTTGGAAGACTGGAAATCGTGTGTGACGGGACGTGCACGATATTAAATTATCGTACACGGCCCGACACTACAGATATGCGGAAGAGGCATATCTGTGTTTGCTATTTTAGGAATTATTGACTCTGAAATTAAAACAAAAAGGTAAAGATCGTATAGGGGTGACACTCGGAATATCAGGAAATAGGGAGAGAATTGGAGAGTTTTGAATAGGCTATATTAATCAAAATTTTCGGGGTATGAACGCTTACAAAAGAATACAACTCAATTGGACCCAATGGGTGAGTGACTGATCTCTCTCGACTTTTAAAAAGAAAAAAAAAGAAATTGTATTTGTATATCAGTGGGAGAAAATATTTATTCATATTTTTGTGTAATTTACACAAGTTAGGAAAAGTAGGCCTAGAGCCCGCTTTGTGTAAGGATTAGTAGACGAAGAGTATGAACAATGAACAAGAGAGTGAAGGTGTGGTGTTGCCCAGACAACGAAAGAAGAAAGAGGAAGTTCTGAGAAACAGAAATAGGAACAATGAAAATCAAGGTCAAGGTGGAGAGGAAATGATATACGAAAAGAGAGGAGAACAGAGAGAGATGATGAAGGGCTTTCACAGAGTGTAGTCGACAATGAGCAGCTGGAGGAATCAGAGATCGACCAACGGGAGGCGACGGGCGAGGCAACGGCACCAGCGACCCAAACGGCCAGGTGGGCCTATCCAATCCCGCATGACGACAAGTGAGCAAGCAAGGGGTAAGCGAACGTGGTCAGGGGTTTGGCAACAGGTGACTAGAACACAGGGGTACACGGCAAGAGACTGGATCGAGCTCCCCGAGCCGGGGTACCTAGTTGTGTTTGATCTGTGCTGTCTCTCTCGGCATGTGCCTCTCATTTACTGTGCTTGAGAGCGAGGACACGTGGAGGCAGCAAAGCCAGGCAGGCCTGACCGCGTAGCCCGACCAGAGCAGCATCGACACCGAGAAAGGGAAGGAATCAACGCACCCCGACGTATCGGCTAGAACCCGCAGCAGTCCGAGGAGAAAGAAAGTGACCGTATCCCACATAATTCAGCTGGAATCATCATGTCGACATCAGATGCATCAATGTAACAGATAAGTGCACAAACTAAATTACAGGCCTGCGCGGAAAGTATTACGGAATACAGGGAATGATAATTGTAAAAGAAAAAAAAAGAGACTGGGGGTTGCCTTGAGAATTAAACTAGGACATTCTTGCTCATTGATTCTATGTTAGTTAAGCATGATAAGTTGTCGTTAGTAAGTAAGTCGAGAGAGAGAGAGAGACAGTCAAATTATGAAACTAAGAAGTTAATGTTAATAGAGAAACCAGGGAGAGGGAAAAATCTAGTGGAGTAAGAATATGTTATGTAAAAGGATTGATAAAGCATGATATATTTTGTTTTTTTTTTATTGTGAGAATATTTTAATGGAAGGAGAGGGGAATAATTCTTGTTGTCTGTAACAGTTTATTTTCTCTTTTACTTATTTTATTACTTATCTAATAAATGTTTTACATATAGATTTGTTGAAGTTGTCCTGTTTAAAATTTACCTTTAGGGCTAAATTGTTGATTTATAATTATTACACTTTGAGTACAATTGAGTGCATATTATTGACTAGCATAAAAGGGGAAGTAATTAAATTTTTTATATATAAGTCCGACCTGCAACCAGGAGCAGAATAAAGGGTAAATGGGATGGTGTTAATAAAGGGAACTAGGGCGTAAGTTGTTCCTACTTTTTTTTGGATCCTTGTCTTGGGGTAAATTTAACTGGCCTTATAATAATATACAGGGGGAAGGAAAAAGGTAGCGACCACTATACGATCGAAATAAAAAAAAAAAATAATTGCGGCACAGGTAAGAGAGTATTGGAAGTCCATTAGAGTTTAAGAATAAGTTATAGTGTTAGGTCTAAGTAAGCAACAGAGGGAATTGCAATGGTAGTGTAGGTAATATCAAGGGAGTACAAGTTAGGATTTAACGTGTGTTGTGGGTGCTCTTGAATTAAGTAAAGATTGTCACGGTTAGGGAAACATATAGCAAGTGGGAGATAAGAGCCAAACCAGCCCAACAATTAGTGACGTGACATCACAAGGGCAGTCGCAACATAACACGTGGAACGAACGTTCTCGCGATATTGAACCCAATTAGTCCACTTAGGATCCCTAAACGTTCTATCCCAGTCTGTACCAGTAATGAAAGAAAAGTGGATATGCTGATGGTCCGCCATAGAAGGTTTCTCATCTACATGCCATTTTCTAATCCATTTCCGCAAAGTGGAAGAACCAAAAGTAACATCAATCACCTCCCTTCTTACTGCAGTAATGAAGGTTGGCTTATTACCTTGATTAAATATATCTAAATTATTCTCTAGGATAAAATCGAAAAGAAGTTTACCTCTGAGATTTGTGTCAGTACTGCCCCACAAGGTGTGGTGAGCATTGGCATCACATCCAATGACGATCGCCACCTTGTGAGAAGTCGATGTTTCCCATTTTCTCTTGATATCATCATTGATGGGAGAAGTTTCCTCGTATGGAAGGTAGGCCGAGACAGACATTATGTCACGATCTAGACCGTCCAAACGAAGGGTAATTTTCGCCACTGCTAAGTCTCTAGAACACAATTGATACATAGGAAGTACGTTAATACTGTTTTTAATCAACAGACAAGCACGGGGAGATGAACATTTAAAATCATAAATTAGTTTACCTCCACAGTTAGACAAACCTCTGATTCCGCCCTTGAAAATCCAGGGCTCCTGAATCAGAGCGATTTGTATGTCCTCAGCTAGGAAAATGTTGCTGAGGTTGGTGATGGCCAGTTTCTTATGCTGATGATTTGCTTGCAGGCACTTCAGCATTAGATGATGTCTTATCAGGTGGTTTCCCTATAACCTTAGCTTGGATCTAGGACAGTCCAATGTACAAAAGCCATTTCCTGTCTCTCAGAATCCTCGCACCCAGTTCAGGGATGGATAACACAATGGTTACTCCTTGATCCTCAAGTTTGAGGTTAAGGATGCCCCATTGTGTAGGCGATATGTCCTTATTCTGGATATCAATTCTTTTCAGGATATCCATACCAGAATATTTCTTGAACATCACTGGGAGTTTCAAGATAATCTTGGTGGATTTGACGATTGTCTTCGCCTCACCAACCAAGAGAACCTGTCCTTCCCAGGGAGTGATACGCTTGACTATAGCATATGTTTATGTGTATTTTAGTATACCAAAGCTCATACTAATTCAGGATTCGTTAATGCTTAAGGAAAATAAAGATAAAACGTAACGAAATGTTAACACACTAGCAGTATGTACACAGGGTTTCTAAATTATCTCCCGTATTATACATGTTTATTACTCAAAAACTATTACAGATTTAAACGTGATTTTTTTTTATTCACAAAGCAAAACTCAAAAGTTTATTAGCCTCGCATGAATTGATAATGAAACTCGCGGTTGGCGCGTAGAGCCATTGTTGGGGCGTTGTTCCATTTTTCGCAAGACGCAGTAAACAATGGCGAGTGTTCAAGAAAAAGCTCAATGCGCATTATGGCTTTCGGAATTTAAGTCAATGATTACAGTTCAGAGAATGTTCAAAACAAAGTTTAAAAAGGATCCTCCAAGTCATAAGTCAATGAAGCTATGGCATGAAAAATTTATAAACACAGGCAGCCTGTTACACAAAAAGAGTGCTGGTAGACCTTCAGAACACCACATAGAGTAGAAAAGGTCAGGGAGGCGTTCGATCGTAGTCCCCGTAAATCACTTCGCCAAGCGGCTCGTCAACTGGTTATGGCAATGACATCCGTACATAAAATAGTGAAGCACCGCCTTCGTCTTACACCTTACAAAATCCAGATGATGCATGAACTGAAGCCAGATGACCGACCTGATGTGCTCCAAAATATCGACAATGATCCCACCTACCTTGAGGACATTTTGTTTTCTGATGAGGCAATATTCCATACTTCCGGAACAGTAAACCGACATAACTGCTCACAAAATCCCCACGTTCTAAGGGAGCATATTCGCGACAGCCCAAAGTTTAATGCTTGGTGCGGTTTAATGCACGTTCGAGTAATCGGACCTTTCTTTTTCGCTGAAGACACCATTACCGCTGCAACCTTCCTAGATATGCTGAAGAACTATCTGAATCCACAGGTGACAGAACTGCAGCCCAACAAAGTCTACCAACAAGATGGAGCACTTCCTCACTGGGGCCTGCAAGTTAGATAGGGCCTTGACACGAACTTTCCAGGACGATGGATTGGAAGGGATGGGCCAATCCCTTGGCCCCCTCGCTCACCCGATGCGAACCTCTGGATTTTTTCTTCTGGGGATATGTGAAAGACAGAGTGTACAAGACCAACGTTGATGACATTGAAACTCTCAAGGACAGAATAATTGAAACAATCGCTGAAATCACCCATGAAATGCTAGCCCGAACATGGGAGGAAATCGAGTTTTGCTTTGACGTCCTTCACACCATAAATGGGGAGGGGGGGCATTGAAGTTTATTAAGGCATAAACGTTTTGAGTTTTTCTTTGTGAATAAAAAAAGTCACGTTAAAATCTGTAATAGCTTTTGAGTAATAAACATGTATACTACGGCAGATAAATTAGAAACACCCTGTACTTTCAGTATAATTTCTTATGCAAATTCCGAGTTATCCGTCGCTAAAAAGTTGGTTATCTGATCCCTACACGCAAAGCTGACATTTTAAACCCGCTACTCCATAGAACTCGGGCTTAAGATGTGAGCCTACAGTGTAGCGGTCCGGATAACCAACTTTTGCAGAGAAACCAACTTTTGCAGATAATAAAAGTAGCCTCGCATGAATTGCAGAGAAACCACCTTAACGCCGTAAGCAATGATTGGGCTGTCCCATTATTAGCACAGCAGGTTAATAGCGAGAGACGCACCGTTATGAGTTTTTTTATGACCATTGCACGGTTTTAGAGCAAATAAAGTGAAAAGTTTGGTAAACATTTCTTGGAACTTTGGAATACCTTTGGTTTTACCATTTATTTATTTGTTTATTTTTTATTATTTTGTTTTATTTTATTTTCTGTTTGTCTTCTGCAACAACAAACCAAAGTTGAAGTGATTACAGGAGATGCTGAAAGTGACCACCATTCACCTCTTGACACTTTTGAGCTCTGGTCAATAAGTTGTTAAATACAGAAAGCAGTTGAGACTGCGAGATAGCCTCAATCTCAGAAACAATGTTTTGCTTCAGTTTTTCAAGTGTGCGAGGATTGTTCCGATAAACTTTGGATTTTAGAGCACCCCACAAAAAGAAATCACAAACTGAGAGGTCTGGTGATCTTGGAGGTCAGCTAGGACCAACTCCGTCCTGACCTCTGCTAACAACTCTCTAAGGTTCAAACACTTCATGAATGCGGTCCAGTATACGACGTGCAGTATGGGCTGTTGCTCCATCTTGTTGAAAGTAGCCGTACGTTAGTTCCTCCTCAGTTAATTGATTGACGAATGGGTATGGGTTCAACTAGTATGGGTTAAAGGTGTTTGCGATGTAACGTGCTGCGTTCACCGTTTCATGGAAGAAGATTGGACCAAGAATGCGTCGAGCAGAGACTGCACACCATACCCCAACTTTCTGATCGTGCAAAGGAGTTTGATGATATTCGTGAGGATTAGTGGTTTACCAGTGTCGGGTGTTCTGCGAGTTGACATAGCCAGAGAGATGGAACCAGGCTTCATCAGAAATTAAAAACAGCTGCATGTCCAGTCCATTCATTGTGATTTCTTGAAATAGCCAGTTACAAAACTCAAGACGTTGAGGGTAATCATGGACCACGGATACTTTGTAAGGTCGCATCTTCAAATCGTCGTGCAGAATGCGTCCACACGATCTTTTTGAAATTCCGGTCTGCTGAAACAAACGGCGCGTTGATTTGCTTGGACTCTGTAGCATCATCGTTTGGAGATTTTGGACATGTTGTGGATTTTTTACTCGTTTTGAAGTGGTTCTACGCTTGTTTAAAACAGAACCTGTGTCCCGCCACTTTTTTTTATTAAAAGTTGCATCGCACGTTTTGTTGGAATTTTCTCATCTTCAAAGATTTCTGCACTGCTTCCAGGAGTTGGTTTTTGCATAATTCTCAACAACGAAGATTCTCTGCTGCACCGAAAGCACCATTTCTTCAGCTAAGAATCGTTCAAATGATGCGCTTCTCGGTATATACCTGCAGCGCTGATAATGGGACAGCCCAATCATTGCTTACGGCGTTAGGTTGGTTTCTCTGTAATTCATGCGAGGCTACTTTTATTTGCACTACTCTGTATATAGTGCTTGTGTGGTAACATTTCCTTAAGTTTTATCTTAATTTTCCGCAAGTTTTAACGAATCCTGAATTAGTATGAGCCTTGGTATACTAAAATACACATACACCGACAAGCGATTACATATGTAAATATGGATGGATTTAATGACATCATGAAATGGATTTCATATACGAGTATGTACCCTTTATATTTATATAACTGTACACACTTTGGAATAAATATTAACGAATAAAAGCATAAGATGAGAAACAAAACGCTTAACTCTTAACCCAACGCTAAACAATTTTCTTAAGAAGAATCAACTGACAAACCAGGGGAGTTGTAACATTTGCAATCTCTCATAAAGCTATCCCAAGTGCACGTAAGGTAATTTGAAAATAAATTTAGTGACGGTGATGGAAGCATCCAATGCAGTCATGACAGAAAGTCCTTCGAACCCTGCTTTTTACGGGACTGTGTGTACACGCAGATCACTTAGATTGCCCTAGTCAACTGTCCACTTCTAATAGCGCTGGAATGAGTGGAACAGGTCGCATGGTCCATTGAATCCAGTTTTCTGCATCACGTGGGCGGCCAAATACGTGTGAGTCTTTTGCCTAGAAAAAAGACAGACAGCTTCAGGAGTATAGATCTCTGATCACCCTCCTTGCTTGGAACTAGATCGAGTTCCCCTACAATAGAAAGCATTTACAGCTGTGGTGCCAAGTCAGAAATATGACTAGAAATGCTGCTTGAAAAGAAAACAAGCTGGTTGAAAGAGATATGACTTCACGATGCAATATTCCCTGGGATTCTACTTTGATGGCTACAGCAACTGTGGCCAAGGTACTACTTTAATGACAACGGATTTCCAAATAGCAATGATCTTTTTTCGGCAAGGCAGTGTCAGGAAAACGATAAAGACTCGAAGGTGTTCTTCCTTGTTCCCTAGATCTCAATCCAATCGAGCATGTGGGATGTTTTTTGAGAAAAATAGGTCTGATCCGTGGCAACGATCCGTACCTTTTGGAATTGAAGAATCTATTACTAGCACCTGTATGCTAGAGAATATAGCTATTTTGGTCGAACATGACAAGTAGCAGAGGTGGTACAATGTGCAAATTTTTTGGTGCATCAGTTCAGAAAAATGTACAGGTGCATCGAAAAAATTTTAAGAAACCTCCAAACATTAAAAAATTTAAATGATAACTAAAAATTACAATAAAAAAAAGAAACCTGTTTAATATTTCTGTATCCTTTATACAATATCCTTGGACACAATTTTTTGCAAGGAATATTGGCATGGCACTAATTCTTACGCAGACCACATTACATTGCTTATATGCTGCTATATTTACTATAATATTTTGAATTCGGATTGTGTTTTCTTAGCTTTCTTTGCCAATGTGTACCAAATTAAAGGCAGAGAATAAAGAAGTCATTCCAGGAGTGAACTGTCGTTACTGGCAAACATCGACTGAGCAATACTGGAGGTAAAAACTATTATGTACTTTATAAAAAAGATTTTAATAAGAAATTTTAATTAGGGTACTAATATATTTCAACATCATGGAGCAAGTATTTTTGTATGTATTAAAGTGAGTCTTACTTAGTTACCTGTCAAAATTTGCGAAGAACGTGCTGAAAATCTTGAACAACATTGAATGTCCAAATCTGCTATTAATGTTAATGAACTCTCATTAATGTTAACAATGTTGTATTAATACATGTCTTTTCTTTGCCGTATTTCTTTCTTATAAGAGTATATTAAGCCAGAAACTGTGGACACTGGAATAACAAAATAAAAAAAGCTGGAAACCACTAATCCACAAATAAATTATTTAATTTATAATTTATTTGTGGTTTCCAGCTTTACTTACTTATTGTTAGTATTTCTTTCTGACTGTGAGAATGTCGCGAATTAATAAATATAAAAACGGTTACTAATCCATGGCAATTAAAGTCCTCACCTACAATTTTCAACGTTAAGTTAATCTGAGTCATAACTTCCATGAATTATGATATGCATAAAATCTTTCCCTGATAAAGAAAATTAATATGTTAGATAGATGCATACTGTCACGTGTGTTTGGCAGTGAAAACTTAGAATTTGTTTGACAGAAGTAAGGAGGAATTGAGAAGATTGAATTAACACAATTTTTAATTCGAATAATGATGATCTAGAGTACAATTATAATTGAATGCATTAATAAAGAACACATTATAATTTTGAAGAATAGTTCTGATTGAGCCTGGTTCGAGACATTTACATTACTCAGTGTAGCACTTAGATCTAACTAAGCCTTATAATTGTTAAAATATACTTGTTGAGTTCCGCACATAAAACTTTGATAAACTGAAGAACACAGATTGCTTTCCAATTGAAGAAATTGAATTACGCACAACTTCGTTCACTTAATGAAGGGAAGAATCAGTGAGTCCATTATATACTAACTAGTGCGCTCAATAATTCCAACGTCAGTTTGCAAATAAGCCTTTGATCCCAATGGGAATATGCCACATAGAAGTTACTGGAATATGGGAGGAAGACTTCCTTCGCGTAGATATTGCTGCGCATTAATATTATCTGTAGATATAGCAAAATGTACTAGAAAATCCAAGTGACTTCCGCATAGCGAATGTTTCCTGGGGAATCGTTGCATTCCTAATTTCAGGTGATATATTACAGTTGATTTGCACTGAGAAAGCATAGTATCCTTATTTAAATTTGATATTGCAATATATGAAAGAAATCCATACAAAACCTCTCTTCTTTCTCTCGACCTGTCGCACTTTCCACGGAGGATTGCCAGGAAACCGGACTCTGAAGTTCCTTACACTTTCGTTGCTTGAAACCTGCTACCTCACCCACAAATCTCTGAACCCATTTGATGAGAAGTATGTGAAGTCACGACCAAGGAATTGACTAGAAATATCTCGTTCTATATTTTGCCTGTGACACATACCGTTTTTTGTATTATGATCTTCATCTCAGAAACTTTTTTCTTCACATCATTAGTACACTTCAACATGTGCACTTTTCGTAGCTCTCAGAACATCTAGACGATAATCAATTTCTCGCCACATATTCGCCAGCATGTCTTCTGTTACCGTCAATATCGCATCCGTTATTCTTGGCTTCAATATTTTCACCTCGGGGACCGGTTTAGCAAACATTTTTATCCTTAACATATCCCCACAGAAAAAAAACCTAAGGGTGTTATGTCCAGAGAACGCGGGGGCCATGCTGTAGGACAATCTCTTCCAAACCATCGGTTGGGAAACGTTGAATCGAGGAATTCACGAACTGATAATGCCCACTGTGGCGGGACACCGTTCTGTTGATAAATTACCCGTGGTTGGTACTCCTCTAATTGAGGCGCTACACAGCACTGCAGCATGTTCAAAGTCGGCATGTAATGGAGCTTTGGAGCTTTCTCTCTCATAGATGCCATTTTCAATTTTTTTTATTAATTATTCTTTCTCAGGAAAAGACTTTGTGCTCACCATGTATGATAATTTTATAGATTTCCTCCCCTATTACGGTATGTGATAAATGAAGCCATACAAAACTCGTATTTTTAAAGATATTAAATGAGCTGAATTTCAACCTCCGTTCTTTTATATATTCCTCATAGGAATATAATTTGGGATTTCTCATTTTAAAAAATTTTTGTGACAGAAAACGGTGCTCATTTCATAAAACTTTTTTCGTTCGTATTTTTAATTATTTTTAATTACATGCGGCTCGGTAGCCGAAAACGTTACGAGAGACCAGAGAGTCACGGGTTTCGAATTCCACTGAGCGCTTGGATTTATGTGTTTGTCCCTTTACTACAAATGGAAGACCAAGCAAACCCTCATTGAGTTGGTCCCTGTTAGGTTAAATTTCAACTAGGTTATTTTAACATCCTCGATACTGAAAAGATAAAAGAGGAATAGAAAAGATAGATAGATAGGTAATAAAAAAATGCAATTTACCCTTTAGAAAGCTGTTCAGAAATATAAAATGACTTAGAGGGAAGAATCTTTAACCTCAAGTAGTATAGAGATTATCACTCACTTTGAACATTACAGCAATTAAGGTCATGACATGAACTTTGAAGATTAAAAGGACTAAATTTAAACACAAGAGGGAGAAAGAGACTTAACCTCAGAGAAATCAGCTATCTTGAGCAATTAAAGGATTAGCAACCACAATGTGAATTAAAATTTGGCAACCACTAACTGGATTATCGAATTTTGTAACAACTCAGCTTCTATGAAAGAGTTTTGAAAAGTTTTGCCTCCTAGGCAATAGCTTCAGCAATTTGCGAGACATTGACCTGAGCTGTGCTAACGATGAAGGCTTGGCATGTCATCTACTACACAGCGTCTTAGTTTTCAGCATAGTCATTATCCCTATCCTCACATTTGCACCAACATTTGGACAGCTATTCATTTTGTTGACAAAGAAATTGGGTAGCTATTGCCAGCACCAGTGATGCACTGCCGCTTAGTAACAGTGACTCTTCAGGTGTTCCTTTAGATGTTACGGGTTGTCCACTGCGGAACTGGTCATGCACGTTGGTGTTCATTTCGGATAGGGCACAACGGCCAATGGTTACATCGAGAACCGTTGGTATAGAAGACAAATAGTAAAGCACTCCTTCTGTGGGCAAAACAACACCAGCATTGGACCATTGGATTAGTTGTGCCAAGATTGCTGTGCACACGTTTGTTTCATTGACACGAGTAAGTTGGGTCCATGTTCATAAATATAATTAAGGAAAAAGGTTCTACTCTGCAAATAAATTCTATATAGAACCTTTTTCCTTATTTACTTTGTTTCATTATTACATTATTACATCATTACATTGTTTACATGTTTCTTGCCATTGCCTATGGCCATTAGTGAAAGAAATACACTTGAATGCATTGATTTTTCTGGTTGCTGGTTTTCAATGAGGAATATTTTTTCTGTTTTAGCATAGATTCAGAATGTCAACCCTCTTAGATTATTGAATTTCTCAATAGGTAGTGGACAAAGGTCATAATTATCAAACGCTAAAATTATAATACTGCTCATGATTTTAAGTATGATTCTCATATATTATGAATCAAGTTAAAGTAACTAAACATTCAAATACTTATGTTTAAATACAAGTGTAAACTTATGTTTAAATGCTCTACAAAATAAAGATTGTACGTGCTCATGAAGTCAGAAGGCATCAGTATCAATAATATCGGCCATCTCCAGTGGAAACTTTGCCTTTGTCTCCTTTTGGATTGGGTCATCATTTTCGCTTGCCTTGCTAAAGGAATTAAATCGTCTGGCAAGGTAAGTTTAAATCATTTCAATGCTACCTTTCTATATTTCAGTGGGTATATAGAGTTGTTTTCTTTTCTTGCAGGTCGTCTACTTCACTGCTACTTTCCCATATGCCATACTTATCGTTATGGTTATAATGGGCCTGATTCTGGAAGGAGCGATGGACGGTCTTTATTACTTATTTGTTCCCGAATGGGAACGATTGTTAGATTTCAATGTAAGCTTTTCCCCCGATATTTATGATTTTTTTTCCCCTTGGATAAAATAATGTCATTTCAAATCAACCTGTAAAAATTGACTTTGAATTTCATTTTATTATTATCAACATCTTCTGATTTGTCCTGCCTTTGTCCTGGTTGAAGTGGTTTTGGCTTCAAAATGCTTCTTTCTAATTAAATGGGAAAAATTTTTAAATAAGAGAGTTAACAAAGTTGATAATTGTTCAAGTTAAATTGGAACCTCTCTTGTCTTTTCTTTTATGCTCAATATATATAATTTGAAGTCTCTTTAGATATGAAAATCTTGAGTTTCTCATATCAAAATCTGTTCCATCACTTAAACAATGCAAGTTGAGCAAAAATAAACCTTATGAGAAATTGTGGAACACTAAATTGAATAAACACATGGCCAGGTGAAAGAGCTTGACCGCCCATAGGAAAAAAAATCTCTCCAGTGCCCCTTAAGACTTAAATCCTAAATTAAGGTGCAAATTGATAAAAACAGCGAATTTTACTTTGATAATTTATTAGAATGTTATTAAACTTGATAATGTTTAATGAAAATGTATTTGATGGGACAGGCTTGGCAAAGGGCAGCCACACAGATGTTCTTTTCTCTCAATGTAGCTTATGGAGGTGTCATCATGTTCAGCAGTTACAACAAATTTACTAATAAGGTGCAAAGGTAAGATAAAATATTACATTCGATTAACATATCATTAATTAGTTGTTTGATATAGCAAATCGCTAAAATACAGGGTGTTGTATAATTCGATGACTAACTTTGGAGGGTTACGTATTCAAAATCGTAACAGTACTCACATGCGAGTACTAATCAGCACGTGTTAAGACGTTGACTGCGTAACTCGGAAATTACTCGTTGGAATTCGATCAAATTTTAACGGTATACGCAGTTTTATGTACTCTATTATTCCTCCAAAATTCATTATCCTAAGCGTTGCAGAACCTAAGTTATTAACATGTTGATCTTGGTGGCGGCATTTTTATTTCTGTTCATATCTCAGTTAGCGATCAAATTCGGACCCATGTTCATATGAAGTTTTTTGCTTACAATCACCACCCCTCCAAAGTTGGTCATCGAATTTACAGCACCCTGTATGACAAGGAATTGTGGTGTGGAACTGCCCGTAAAGGGAACAAAATGTGCTTATTTTATATTTCTGATATTTTTGGGTTAGATATTTTGTCTTCCTCTATAAGAAAATTTGCATATGAAAGGTTTCATGCCTTCGGGAATAAAAGGTAGCAGTTCGGAAAGAATTGTTCTCATTATTACAGAAAACTGTACATTCGAATAGTATCAATATTAACTAAATTATCGGAAGCATTAAAAGAAGTACTATAAAAAAGGAATAAGACCACAACAGGGAGTTTAACAGAACAGCCACCTCATGGGGAGGTTGTCACAGTTGTACAATAGCGGAAGCTGATGCTCATTTTGCCTCGTCCGCTATCGACTGCTGGCGCTTTTTTTTTTGATCTCAAGAATTTAGCATTGGAACAGTTACAACTTCACTTTCCACTAACCCTCTTCCCTGTTATTGCATTGTCAGAGAAAATATATCTCTACACTTCTTTCTTTTCTGTGTATACGTATGTCACTGTGAAAATTGGAAATGTGGCGGCCCTGGTAATCAACCGCAATTCACTCACTGCTTTCTACTAGTGGGTGTTGGAAATGAATGTGGTTTAATCTAGCTTCAAGTATTTGCATGCTTGTTATAAACATTAAAATGCAATTTTATTTTGCTCTTTGACAAAGGGACTGTTTACTTGTGACCACACTGGACACTATAACAAGTATCCTTTCAAGCATTGCCATCTTTTCCATTCTTGGGCATATGGCAAGGATAGTTGGTGCCAAAGTGGAAGATGTGTCTTCATCAGGTGTAGTATATCTACATAAGTGATTGATTTAAATTTATTCATCTTCTGATGTTGGAGATTTCATTACAGGCCCTGGACTGGCTTTTATTACTGTTCCAGAAGCATTTGGGCATCTTCCTGCTCCTCAGTTATGGTGCATTCTGTTCTTTCTGATGCTATTTTTCCTTGGACTAGACAGTGAAGTACGCCTTACCTACAACTGGCCCTTTCCTCATTTTTTACCAGTGTGTAAATTTCCTAGAATACAATGCTTGGTACTTTTCTTATTTCAGTTCGCCTATGTAGAGACATTTCTTACTAGTGTTTACGATGAATATCCTTTTTTCCGGAAGCACAAATTTTTAACTTGTCTCGCTGCCTGTATATTCTGCTTTCTGGTTGCTATTCCTTGTACTACTCAGGTCAGTTCAAAATTTTAACATAAACTGTAGTTAAACAAACTGCATGATAATGCACTACTTAAGCTTAAGACATTTAGAAGTTTCAAGTTTAAAGTAAGAAAACATGTCCTGGTAAGAAGATAAGAAAACTTTATCACCTGTATTTAAAAATGGTTTATGTCGCTGTAATGCAAGAAAGTTAGTCACATGGGCTGACTAAATCAGTGTTTTCCCCAGAAAAATTTTATCAGGAAGGGAGAAATTTCTGGGCAGACAAAAATTAAAAACAAACAAAACGAAAGCAATGTCATGATTTTTTAAAAATTTATTAAACCAGGCAGCCACCAAAACCAACTAGGTGGTGCAACCCTTCAAAAGGGCCTGGTGGTGCATATTGCTATTGACATTTGAATTTGCTGCGAGTCCATCAGTTTTTAGGAAATAGTAGTGCTAACTGGTACCTCAAAATGAATGATCTCTCAGATGTTCAATCAGTGGGAGGTAGACACCAAAATGCAGTCCTTCCCTATATAGCAATCCATTCATCTCAGAAAATATCGCTAGTATCACCTGAAATGATGTCCAAAAACCATCGTGATAACTGTATTCCGGAAAAATTCACGTTGTCCAATGAGTCATGATACGTATATTCACCTCTAGATCTGGTTCTCCACAAAACGGTTATACAGGGCGCAGCAGAAGTAGCATGTAATTTTATTTTTAAATGCAAATTGGAAGTTCAGCAGTAATATAAGAAAGTAATCACGAGGATTGTTCAATAGAAACTCGTTTAGAGACCGGGAAGCATTAATCCAATCTGATGAAATTCCTGCGGTTGTTGGTAGAACCATTGTGCAACAGCAAGCTCTACGTCACCATCAGAATTGATCCGCGGAATTCCCATACTGATGCTCACGTTTTCATCTAATATTGTAGTACGAGCATGTTCTGGACTCCATTCTTACACCGTTCAACTACTGGCATTTGAGAACAAGTATGGTCACCGTATACAGATTTCATTCTCGTAAAAATTTCCTTTGAATAACAGCATACCGACTGTCTTTGGACGGATTGTCTACCATGAACGCCATCTTTCAACTTAATCAAATTCTTAGAAAGAAACAAACAAACACCTAATAAGTGTGACAGTACTTAAACAATGCATATAAACAACTGCTTTCCATTGTCTAAGCCAGCGATACCTTCGCAGCTGTGCAGTCCAAAAGTGTTTCTCTTGAACAATCCTCGTATATATATAATAACGCAACATTTTAAGCAAAATGTTTAAAATACTGCCCATCTCTTGTGAGGCATTCCCATAACTCTACCAAACATACTCAAGAAAACTTTACGAAATAATTTGAGGCTAATGTCTGACAGTGTGCATTTTCTTTACGGGTACACTAACAGTAATTCACGAGAAACTGCACAGAAGTAATAGACAATGTATCTGCACTGATAGTGTATATTAGCTATTCCAGTGACAAGTTGCACAAAAAAAACCCACCTTATCTCAAAAAAAAATGATTTCTACAACCCTTATTTATTATAATTTCTTCATCTCTTTTTAGGTGTTTCATTCACCATTACAATCTGAACCATGAACGCATGCATGCATGTATATGTGTATGTTGACAAAAATGTTAAGTGCTCCTGATTTATTTACAGGGAGGAATGTACGTTGTAGACATATTCGATGTATATGCTGCTGGCAGCGGCATCCTTCTTGTAGCTTTCTTTGAAGTCATCGTGTTATTCTGGTTTTATGGTATGTACTGTTATTTTTAATTTAACTTACTATACAAACTCGATTATAATGCTTAGTAATTTATAGTATAAAGCATTCATATACCAAGAGGTAACTAACTGAAATCTGCACTTATTAAGCAAAAGAGGTTTTCGAATTGCAGCTAGCACCAGGAGATAACAAGATGCCAATAGCCTCAAGGTCTACTTTAGACAGTTTCTGAGACCTGATTGTCATATCAATCTTAATCTGCTACTACAAACGAATGAATAAACACCATCTGCACATTAAGCAATGAGACTGGTGTTTTAATCAGGCGTAGCAATGCAATAAACATCGAAAAGTTTTTATGATCTTTCGAAATAGTCCCCTGCTGATGCCATGCATCGATCGCACCACTTCGGTAAGTCTTCAAACGCCCCCTGGACCTGGTCTTCCGTGATGGCCTTCAGTTGGCGCGTCACCACCGCCTGAATGACCTCCACGTCGTCAAAAAGGTTCTCCCTTTACATGAGGCAAGAGGAAAAACTCCGACGAAGCAAGATCGGGAGAGAAGGGCGGGTGGTCCATCCCTTTTTCATCAGAAAATCGCTGATCATCAGAACACAGTATGGCGGCGCATTGTCATGGAGAAGGATCCAGTTGGACAATTCGGGTCTGACACGTTTCATGTGAGCACATAAGCATTGTATAGCCCCCAGATAGTAGTGACTGCTGTTCCTGGAGCGAGAAATTCTCTGTGAATGATCCCTTTAATGTCGAAAAAAACGATCACCATCTCTTACTCTGACATGCAAAGCACATCTGGTTTGGTTTCAACTGCTGTTACTTCTAAATTGTTACACGGATATCATCGCGCACGTGCACATTGAACGAAGAGAACATGCACATAATTAAGACACGAGGATCGTCCACTTTTATATCGGGGTATGGAAGATATAAAATCAATCTCATTATCTCATTACTTATAAACAGAGGATGTGTGCTGTTGATGCAGGTGGGTGGAAAACACTCTGTGAAAACGATGCAAAGCGTTATTTGTTATAAATCTTCATTACTTTTTGTTTTCTATCAAAGGCTAAAGAGAGAGTTGGGGAGTTGGTCACTTTTCCATAGAGCTAGAGTCAAAATTGCATAATGGAGTTGGAGTAAGCAATTTAAAATTTTGAAATAAAAGATCAAAAAGCAGCAAAGCATAACACAATCACATTTGTTTTCTTTATACAGAAAACAAGTTATGAAAGTTATCAGAACATACATAATGCTTCAATCTTTAAACATTTCTTTCAGGAGTCAGAGTTGAAATTATAAAGTTTATAATATAAACGATCGAAATACCCGAAGCCTGCGTTGAGAAATTTACAACTGTCAGAACTTTTATAGGAATATTTTGTCCCTTACTTCACAGCCTGTATCTATCATAAGCCAAGACATTTCAGAACCTTTTCAGAAGATATATCAATAGATGCTTATGAAAGATTGCCTTTGAAAGCTAAACCTGTTGGCTTTTAAATTAGCTTATTTGAACATTACCACAGCTTTCCTGATAAAGCAGTTAGAGTGAATGAATTATAGCCTGTAACAACTCTCCCATCACAGGACAATCTTTTAATGGGCACAATTTTCAAGCCAATGGTTTGCTTATTTGCTTTTACTTTTTACTATACATATTCCCATAGTATTCTCCTTTCATGTCAACCAGTTAACTTAGGAACTGCTTTAATTAAAGTAGTGAATTCCTTATATCAATGATTCAAACTCTCTTTTTTTTTATTTGGCAACCATTTTCATATAACAAAATATAGTTGCTGTTTTTAAAAATGTTTTTATAACATATTTCAGCAATACATATTTCAAAATTTAATATCACGAAAACTATAAGATGGAAACGAACTTTTTTTTTTAAATTTAAATCGGCAACTCAAAAAGTTTGTTCAGTCACCTCCATGCATTTCAACATACACTACCCTATCAAAAGTCATGGGACACCATCACTTTAATAGAAACACTCAAAACTATACATATTTTAGTATCTTGTTGGTCCATCTTTTGCTGCTAACACAGCTTCTACTCTTTCGGGCATACTATCGACAAGTTTTGATACGTTTCGACAGGTAATTTTCGCCATTCTGCCATAAGTGTCTTGGACAGTTCGGTCACGGATTTCGGGAGTTCCGCGCAAGCGCGCAATCGACGTTCCAACACGTCCCACAGATGTTCGATGGGGTTCATATCGGGGCTCTGTGCAGGCCAGTCAAGTTCTCGAACCCCTTTTCATCAAACCATGTGCTACAGCTCTTGCTTTACGGCAAGGTGCGTTATCGTGCTGAAACAGAAAAGGGCCATTGCTAAAGTGCTGCCAGAGAGGTGGGAGTGCTGCGTTGTCCAGAATGTCTTGGTAACGCTCTGCGTTTAGATGTCCGTCCACAGAAACGATTGCACCCAACCCATACCATGAAAAGCACCCCCACACCATCACGGACCCTCTGCCGGCTTCACCATGAGCACAACACAGCTTGGCAGATAACGTTCGCCATACCCAAACCCGTCCATCCGATTGCCAGACGGTGTAGCGGAACTCATCACTCCATTCAACAATTCGCTATTGATCCAGAGTCCAATGTCGTCGCTCTAACAGTTTTGCCTGCAAGATGGCACCCAACAATTGTACCTCTTTGGAAGTCTGCAAGCTCTTTTCTTTGGCTGTGGTCAAAAACCCTCACCGGTGAGAGAATGATGACGTAATTTCTCACTGGGCTAACCGTCTTTTTCTCGGTGAGGACGGTTAGACTAACCGGTTAGGCATAGCAGCACTAACTGGAGTTTCTGACCGCGTTAAAATGACGTCACAGTTTTCTCACCGGGATTTCTGACCGACCAAACGCTAACTCGTCTCACCGGTGAGAGTTTTTGACCTTAGCCTTTGAGATATTCTTACAGCATTCACGCAAGCATCATCTCATAATAGCATACTCTCTGTTATGTAGTGCTGGGAAGAATGCCAACAGTGAAATTGCAAAGGAATGTCTCATTTTCATGCAAATCAGGGTTGTCCCATGATTTTTGATAAGGTAGTGTATGTTGTATGTACCATTCGTTGGCAGAAGATTTTATGATCATGTTGGACTTCTTGCAGTGTTCTTGCTATTTGTGTCACTGATTCACCCTTTAAATTCATTAAAGTCCAAAGCTTCCTGTTTTCTACTTTGTATAAGGGGCCATCCATAAAATACGTCACGCAAAATCTAGTCATTTTGGACCCCTCCCTCCCCGCTTGTCACACTTCGTCACATTTTTGTAAACCCTCATCTAATATTACGTCACAATCCCTCCCCCTCCCCTTTAAGAACGGAAAATATTCTGTATGAATTTCAACAATACAAGCAATGTTCAATGTTCACATTTATTTAAAAGTAAATACTGTATCTACACATGTTTTCTAAGTACAAAATTAAAATTATTCTTTGGCGTTTACCGCACTATTTATTAAACAGTGATCATTAACATTGTGATGAAATAAGTAACAAAGAAAAACATTTTATTTATCACAGTTCCAAGGATTTTTTTTTTGTACGAGGTGAATCAAAAAGTAAGTTACATTCTGAAACAGTAAAAACAGATGTAAGTGAAGATCCCATACACACATTCTTAGGAAACGTGCACCATTTATTTCACTTTTCTACATAATCACCCAACAATTGTAAACAGTTGTCTGAACGTGAAATTAACTTTTCCGTGCCGCTGCAGTAAAAATCCGCTCCAACGTTTCTCAACCATGTCAGCACTGCGTCTTTGACGTCGTCATCAGTGCGGAATTGTTTTCCTCCCAGGTCACATTTCAATTTACCGAACAAATGATGGCCACATGGGGATAAGTCGGGGCTGTATGGTGGATGTTGCCACACCTCCCACTTAAACGTTGACAGCAGTTCCTGAATAACAGCGGTGTGCCATTGTCGTGCAGGAGAATGATCCCCTTATTCAATTTCCCCCGCCGTTTTTCCTTTATCGCTTTTCTCAGATTTCGGAGCGTCTGGCAGTATGAGGCTGCGATGATTGTCGTTCCTTTTTCCATAAATTCCATGTACACGAAAACAATCCCCATGACTTTCTCGTAGATGGAACAATCTTGAACTTCTTTGTGGGTGGGTAGTTCCCGTGCTTCCATTCCATAGACGACCGCTTGGTTTCAGGGATGAAGTGGTGAAACCAGGATTCGTCCCCCGTGATTATTCGACGCAAAAACACGTCTCCTTCGGTGGAATATCGTTGCAGGAGAGCCAAAGACGACAGGAAACGTTGGTTCTTGTGATGGTCTGTGAGCTGTCGTGCAACCCACCTGGCACACAATTTCCTGAATCCAAGCTCGTCGTGAATAATCGAGTGCACACTCCCATAAGAAACGCTTGAAGCGAAAGGAGCTTGAAAATCCTCTCGATTCACGCAACTAGCGCATATCAGAGCATATCAGCTCTGTGTTAAGGATAGCTTGAGCTTGAAACATCACACGCAAAACGCTCAAAGCTTCAAGTTTCACGCAAAAAGCGAGCTATGGGAACGCATCTTAAGCGTTCTGGAGATTTCTTTAATTCTGATTCGTCGATTGTCCAGAATTATCTCATTAACGCGGGCAATGTGCTCGGGAGTGTTAGACTTGGATTGTCTTCCTTCGCGGTATTCGTCCGTCAAACCCGAGAGCCCATTTTCGAACTGCTGGCACCACTTCACAATTGCAGGACGAGAAATCACATTATCCCCGTAGACACTGCAAATTTCCTTATGGATTTCAGTACAATTTAAGCCTTTCGCCCACTAAAAACGGACTGTTCCGCGAATCTCCAACATGGAGTGTACAATCAATTGCTGCGCCATGACAACAATACTCTTGCGTACACAGTAAACGCGTGAACACGTGGGATCATGCTAGTAATATCGGCGCTCTTCGACCACAGATGGTGCTGAGTGTAACATACTTTTTGATTCACCCTCGTATGTTCAGACATTTCTATAATAGGCATCAGAACAACTGTCATATCCAGAAAATTCGCGTTAACTTCATCTTCGTGCATCCTCTGTACCACTGTGTTCATCACCTTAAGATGCATTGCAAAAAAAAAAAAAATCGCTGTCGAATATTCAATATGCAAATACTAAATAGCCCGTCATTGGCTTACTATTGCAGTCATGTGCGGATTTGCCCATGCAATAGTACCTTTCACATGTCCTGCATTAGTTTATCACTTCATTAGTTTGGAAGAAAGATATCTGTGGACATAGCACCTGGTCACAGCCGAGTTTCAGAAGGGACAAATTGTTGGTCTATTCTAAGCAAAGAAAACAAGCAAAAAGATTATTGAAACTGGAGTAAGAACTGTTCAACGCATTATTAAGGCTTGGAAGGAAAGATCTGAACCATCGACCTCGAGGATTAATTGTGGTCGGAAAAAAATTCAGAATATTTGTGACCAGGGATAATTAAGACCACGGGCGATTTTACGTATAAGCTAAATAAGCTACAGCTTAGGGCCTCACAATCTGTAGGGGCCTCAACAAATTCCTGTGTTTTCACAAATTTTCAGAAATTCAATTTTCTGTGTAATAAAATTTCTGTAATTTTGTATTTGTAATAATTTGTTATTATTTTTATATTAACTATATTATTTTTTATAAAATTAAACCAGCTTAGCGCTGCTGTTATTTATATATTTTAAAGCTTTTCTGAGATCAGCTGGTGTAGTTTAAAATGGACCTCAAGGCTTCTTATAGCTTAGGGCCTCATTAACTCTAAATCCGTCCCTGATTAAGACGCGTGGTGAAGGCAAACCGAAAAGATTCCACATTAGAACTGACGGAGAAATTTAACTAGAAAGGGACTAAGCAGCTTCTCTGCCACAAGAAAATCGCTTTTCACTAAGACCAATAAAAAATACGATTACTGTTCGGCACGAAATTTGAGTGTGGAGCAATGGAAAAAAAAGGCATTTGGTGATAAATTCAGGTTACTGTACTCCAAAGTGATGGGCGCATCAGGGTAAGAAGAGAACCGCACAAAGCGATGGATCCGTCATGCATGGTACCTACTGTCTAAGCCTGTGGAGACAGTGAGATGATGTGGGATTGCTTCTCTTTGTCTGGTCTGGGTACTGCAAATTATGCAGCAATAAAATGACGTCAGCCGAGTATCTGAATATACTAGATAACCAGGTTATTCCATCCATGAACGAATTCTTTACTGATGGCACTAAAATATTCTAGGACAACAACACCAGCATTCACCGAGCTCAAATTATAACTGACTGGTTCTGGTCTTATGATCAGTCATTTCATCAATTAGCGTCCACAGAGTTCTGATCTTAATCCTATAGAAAGTATTTGGGCATATGGAGAGGATTCATTTTCCCCGCAACACTAAGGATTTGGGCGAAATATACTGGACCACTGGACGAAATTAGACGTAGAGAAGATCCATGAACTTGTTGAATCCATGCCACGACGGATGCGCGCCGTCATCAAAGCGAAAGGCTGCTCAAATTAATATTGGCCACGCAGCAGTATATACGACGTAAAAGCGAAAGCTTTGGTTGTTATTAAAAAAAATAAATATGTATTTATGTGACGTCACGTTTGGTCTTACCCCTGTCTCAATTTATCACGCAAGGCAATATGCCCCCTCCCCCCTTATCGCGTACGTATTTTATGGATGGCCCCTAACCGTCAATTTGACATAATGAGTTCTCTCCACTGCATTTTGGATGGATTTCCCAGGGCTAAGCTAAAATGCTTTGCACACGCATTCATCACTTTTTCTTGGGCACCCCAATCTTCATTCATCAAGCACACTATCAATCTCTAAAATATTTTCTCTCATTCAAGAATGTCATTTCTGGTCATATATTCCTGAATCCGGCCTAAATAACATCTCTGCATTTGCTTATCCACAGTGATGCCAACTACAGGGCCACAGCTACACCAAAACAAACATTTTGAGAAGCTGATTCAAATAAAAAAGTTTGTTTCCATTTGTACGAGGGGAGTTCAATAAGTAATGCAACACATTTTTTTCTGAAAAAGAGGGTTGTTTTATTCAGCATTCAAATACACCATGTTATTTCCCAATCTTTTAGCTACACGACACTATTTTTCAACGTAATCTCAATTCAATGCTACGGCTTTACGCCACCTTGAAGTGAGGGCTTGTACACCTGCACGGTACCATTCCACTGGTTGATGTCGGAGCCAACGTCGTGCCGCATCAATAACTGCTTCATCACCCGCGTAGTGCGTCCCACGGATTGCGTTCTTCATTGGGCCAAACAGATGAAAATCCGTCGATCTGCTCGAATGAGAGTTCGCATGTTCCGACATTGCAGGAGTCAGAGCTGTGCACGGCCGGCCAGCTCGCGGGAGATCAGACAGTTTTGCTTGACCTTGCGGCGATGATGACACACGCTTTGCCCAACGACTCACCGTGCTTTTGTCCACTGCCAGATCACCGTAGACATTCTGCAAGCGCCTATGAATATCTCAGATGCCCTGGTTTTCCGCCAAAAGAAACTCAATCACTGCCCGTTGTCTATTTGGAACTCCATTGTAGACGCCACTTTAACAGCTCACTATAGCGCTGTCACATATCGGACGTCAATGAAACTTTACGAGACGAAGCGGAAATGTTTGAAAATGTTCCACAAGAAATGTCCAGTTTTTTCAACCAAAATTGGCCGAGAAAAAAAATGTGTTGCATTACTTATTGAACTCCCCTCGTATATTACTTACTTACTTACTTTTCAAACCCGCTTATCCGTTAGGGTCGCGGGGGCAGCAGCCCTATGGAGGATCTCCAGCGATCGCGATCTTCCGCCATCAGGCGCATGTCCTCCCTGGTAATATCCAAGCGACTCGAACCCAGATTCTCCATGTAGTCTAGCCACCTGGTTCTAGGCCGACCCCTTGGTCTCTTACCCACCGGCTTGGAAAATAACAACTGCCTAGGAAGACTAGTTTGCGGCATCCGTATCACGTGGCCATACCAGCGCAACTGAGATCTCTCAATGCGGAGAAGTAGCGGCTCAACACCTAAAGATTCCCTTATTGCGCTGCTGTACACTCTATCTAGTAGGGTAACACCTGCCACACCTCTCAGGAATCTCATTTCGGCCCCTCGTATATTAATCGTGATATTTGTTTGAAATGTATTTGTGACTTTATACACATCATTTACAGTTAAGTATCTGTTCTATAAAAAAATAAGGCATCAACATCCAGAAGAAGCTGATGCCAAAAAATCATAACATAGATATTCAGTTCATGTACAGAAGTCTAACGTTTTGCCTGATTTTAGAAGCAAAAAATGAATCGGATAATATGCAACTCAATCTTTAGGCAACCTCTTTGATTGATACATCATCATCCCTGTATCATATACAGTGTGACTAAAAAGTCTGCTGCACTCCTACCTGTGCAGAGATATCCTAAATTTGTTACAGTCACCAATTAGGAGGCTGCAGATGGGCTATCTGTTGGTAACCTTCTGGAGATCCGATTATGCAAATTAGGACATATGGTAGATGTACCAGTAGTTGACAGTGTATCAGTAATTGACAATTCACGATTTAAAGGCTTTTAATAAAGCAACAAGGCAAGAAAAGGGACTGGTATTAAACAATGTATTAGGCTTTTCAGAAGAGCAAAAGACTAGGAACTTTGCTCCCTATTATGGCCGCAAACACATGTTGATTGTTCAATGCCTTACCGAGTCGAAAAAACCTTGTAATGAACCACTGCGCGAGGGTTTGATTACTTGAATTTATTTCATGAATGTTATGCAATATTTGTTATTAATTTTACGTGAACCTTTTTGTGTGATCGGTGGACAATACTTCTAGTAGAATAGAATTTCAGATCACCAATGTGTTAACTGTTTTATCTACTAGAATCCAGATATGTGGTGTCACTAGTAATTGACATAACCTTTCAACTATTGATAATTTCTGTGTTTAAAAAAAACTATACTAATATGATATAGAATGTAGGGTAATAATAAAGGAAATATGGCGGTTTTAATTGTAACTTCTTAATTTCCAGTAATTGACCTAGCTATGTCAATTATAGGAACTTGACTGTCAATTTCTAGATCACCCACTTTGACATAAATTTTCTAGCCCTATTCGCCGATTCTTTTTGTTGATCCTGAATCTTGTCACAGAACCGATCAACAGATAGCCCAGGACAAGTTATCTTCCAAGAATAAAACTGCTACTGGCATTCTGTTTACTATGATAAGAAACAGCATAGGATGAATTGGATGAATTTTGCAATCGTCAAATAATCAAGTTTTTCAACGAACAATTTGTTGGGCAATACATTTGGCCAAGATCTGATGATTTTGCACTACTGGAAAACATCTTCATTTTCTATGGTCCTTGCACTCGACATGGGAGTGGTCTGATTTTATTTATTATTTCAAAGGAAAAATAGATAAATATTTGTCCACGTTAACACAGGTAAAAAGTGTTTCAAAAAAGGTAGCATTAAGGAACAGGTTGTGCACCATATTTGTCAACGCATGTTTCATTGCCTTTTTTATTGTTTTTTTTAAATAATAAATAAATATTATTTCAACTCAAATCATTGTTGATGTTCATTTGAAAGCATTAGAAAACCGTACAACAAATACTCTGCAGCTTTTGAAAGTCAACAAATTGATTTCAGGACCTCAAGGTCCCCAAGTATTATATAGTGCCTTTAATGTACCTCTAGAAACAACTGCTTAAAAATATTAAAAATATTAACCATTAAAAATATTAAACATTAAAAATATTCACCAACTATTCAAAATATTTCTATAATTAGTAGGTAAGCATTTTATATATTTTTCGTCGTTTTCTAAGCTATTTTAAGGTTTCTTCATACATTTTGAAAGTAACATTTTTAGTTAAAAATTAAAAAAATACCAATTTTGAAGTTTTTGATTTTTATTTATTTTTTAAAAATTTTTTTAACACTCTTTCTTTATTAACAAAAAAGTTATCGATTTTTGGTCCGAAACAGACCTTAATTTTCCACAGTGGGACGGGGGGTGGAGAGACGCAGAGATAGGGAGGGACAATTTAGCTTAAATATAAATATTATATTTAGATGTATTAAAAGATACCTTTAGACTGCTTTAAATATTATTCCGAGAAATTTTCAACGTTATCATTGCGGTGAAATGAATCGGAGTGTTAGAAATGTGATGCAAAGCATTTTGGATATTTATTGTGTTATCTATTTTTCATTCTTCAAAGTTTATTAATAAGCAAGATTGAGGCTAAAACAATTACACACATATTTTTTTTTCTCAGAAATGTGATCGAATTTCGATCATTGGGGGATCCTAGTTAAAAAAAAATCTCTTTTGTGTGCGGCAACAATGAGCTAGCTCAATGGTGATCTGTCTCAACAATATTTCGTTAATTACACAACGTAACAACATTTTGCTTATAGGCTAACGTTTTAATGCTGTTTCTTAATGAATTCGGTGACGCTGATTCTAAAAATGATATTTGTTTCACTCTACTGTTGACGCTTGCAGAATTATGACTCATGTTGCGCATATTTGATTGTGTTGAATGACAATATAAGACTCATCATCTTGGGTGCATAATGTCAATAAAAATTAAACTATCTGCATTCACATATAGACTTCTTCCAACAGCTAGTTTCTTTCATCCATGATAGCCATGCGTACATAATGATATGGCTTTTGTTTTCTGATATACACTGAGTGGCCAAATTATTATGACCACCCCCTTAATACAGTGTTGGGCCACCTTTCGCTCTTATTACTGCTTGCATTCTTCGGGGCATGGATTCTATGAGATGTTGGTAGGTTGTAGGAGGAATTTGAGACCAACTCTGAAGAACTGACACCTTCCAATTCCTGCAGATTTGATGGTGCTGGATCCCGCTGCCTGATGGCCCGTTCGATCTCATCCCACAAATTCTCAATGGGATTGAGATCTGGCGATTGTGCAGGCCAACGACGCAGGGTAAACTATCCGGCATATTCTTCGAACCATCTGAGGACGATGCCAGTCTTATGACAAGGAGCATTGTCCTGCTGGAAGTATCCATCCCCGTCAGAGTTTACCATTAACATAACGGGATGTACTTGATCTGCGACAATACTTAAATAATCTTGGGCACGCACACGTCCGTGCAGAGGAATCACAGGACCCAAACAATGCCAAGAAAACATCCCCCAAACCATAATACTGCCGCCACCAGCTTGAAGTGTTGTGGCGATGCAGGTGGGGTCCATGCTTTCGTGTTGTTTTCTCCATATTCTAACCCTGCCATCTGCATGATGCATTTGAAATCGTGACTCATCGGACCACATGATCCTTTTCCAGTCATCTACTATCCAATCCTTGTGCTCCTTGGCGAACCGGAGAAGTCTGCTCTTGTTCAAGGCTGACAGTAGAGGCTTTCGAACTGGTCGTCGGCTTCCATAGCCTAAACGGTGTAATGAGCGGCGAACAGTTCGTTCAGAGGCGGTCACAGTTTGTCCTTGATTAAGATTTGCCGCTATTTGACGCACTGTTGTTCTTCTGTCGCCCTGGACAACTCTGGCCAATCTCCTTTCAGCTCGAGCATTGAGGAGCCTGTGACGACCACACGCTTGATGTTGAGAGCCGGTTTTTTGCTTGGTAGTCCACTCTCTGTAAACATTAATAACTGCTGCTCTTGAACACTTCACAAGTTCAGCTGTTTTGTTGATACTGGTTCCGACACTGCGCGCGCCGACGATCATCCCGCGTTCAAACTCAGTTAAATCACGTTTTTTGCCCATATCGTCGCAAAAAACACAGTGCAATGCAGGTTCACCTCACCTGCATTCCCTTTTTATAGCTATCTAGCCCTCTAGCGGCAGCGCTGTGACGCAATAGCTCATTTGCCTAAAACTGTCAGGTGGTCATAATAATTTGGCCACTCAGTGTATACATCTACTGTACCTGCCAAACTTTGTATATTGCTAGGTGAATCTTTTTCGAAAGTTGCGGAGATGAATCCTCGAGTGATGGATGGGTCGAACTTTGAAACACCAGGTTTTTGTTTTCGTTTGTTTTTTGTTTTTTTTAAATAATACCTGTTGGGTAGCGACCAGAGGAAAATATTGCACGGGAACAAATCAGCTGAGAGACTTTCGAATAACGAATGACTTTCGAGAATGGTTTCGGCAGTGCATCGCCAATAACGCGTATCGAACTTTCGGAAGCATATAGGCATGTTATCGTCACTAGAGGGCGAATGATGGTCTGCACGCGTCCGGGTAACGCACATCCATTCCTACCTCGTACAAGTAAGGATGCTTTTCCGGACCCATGTTTATAGGAAAAATATTGTTCCCCGCTACAAACTGTACATGGTATTTCATTCTTGACCTACTTTTCTGAATCGCACTGTATTTACAATTTAATGGTATAACTAGAAAAGTTTCAAAATGCAATTTGATTTACGTACACAATTTCGTTTCAAAGTAATGTCCTAAACTGTCAATTACTGGCACATCTACTCTATATAAAATTTATCTTGTAAACCATAAGAGATAGGAACCAAGTTCCGATTACAAACTTGTTCAATAAATTATGAACACAACAAGAACCACTTTCATTGTGCAGAACAAGTTTGTAATCGAAAATTGATCCCTATCTGCTATGGCTTATGATATAAATTTTGGATATGTGTTAATTTTCATAATCAGGTCATCAGAAGGTCACCAACAGATAGCCCACAAGTGACTTCCTATTTGGGTTATCTCCATTTCGCTGCAACATATTTGGGATATCTCCATTTTCTGCACAACAGACTCTTTAGTTACCCTGTATAATTAATAAGTGTTGTCATTCTATAGTTTCTATACACATTAATTTGTGCAGACTTGTTACAAAAAGCCAATGTTTAAAACAAGTAACCTTGTTGTCTCATACATTGAAATTTTTTTGGTAAAAACAAAATTAGATGTATTTGCAGAGTGTTAATTCTCATTCATTTCTTTTCTTTTTTGTATTTTTCATTTTAGGAATCAGACGATTTAGTTGGGACATGGAATTCATGCTTGGTTTTCAACCTTGTATGTTCTGGAAAATTTGCTGGGTTTTCTTTGATCCAGTTTTGTTAATGGTGGATAATGAGTTTAACTGCAAACTGTAATTAGTCCTCACTATTAAGAAAACATTATGCTCTCTTGCAGAGATAGCCTTGATTGCTGCAGTATCGGATGCAAATCAAGGCCATAACAGAGAGAGGGCTGGATGAAAACTGACTAAGTAAAATTGATAAATGATAAATTACAATTAAAAATGAAAAATAACATTAAATATTAAATAGAAAATCAAAAATAAAATAGCATGATCTTTTCCCACATAGCCTATCCACTTTATGAATGGAGTCTTTGTATGGTTATGTATGCTCAAATTTTTTCGTTTTCGCGGTTTATTTTGAAAGAAACAAAATGTCGCACTCTCTTATTTTGCAAGCATCTATAGTAGCTTCAGATGAGTAACATATTTCAATATGGTGGAAATCTGTGGCATACATGTTCGAGGGATTCCCTTGTAAGTACTCAGGCCCTCCTTGGGTATGTTAAAAAAGCTATTCAAATTGTATTTTATCTTATTTTCTATGCATGACTAAAATTTATTATATTTAGTCATTGTTATAGAAAGAAAGCAAGAAAAACATGATCATAAAAGCGAGAAAATTAAGCTAAATAAGTGTTAGCTGTATCAGTAGAGACTCTTTCCAACATCAGTGGGGGGTCTCAAATTTCTGGCTGGATTATCATGGAGAGTGCATATTGTTAGCCCACATTTAAGCGTTCATTCTAAATTGGTAAATAAATAAATATAGATTCATCTACCGACTGCTTAAAATCCTGATTCATACTATAATGAATGTTTTATAACAAATCTCTTCTGTATACTGTAATATTTCATTTTTATCAAGAAATAATAATTCAAAACATCTGTCTACCCAATCACTATAACATTCCATGTACGTGGAATTTTGGAATGTAAATGTTTAGAAAGTGAGGACTGATTTATGTTTTAAAAAAATTTTAATGATAAATTTTGTGATTTTTATAAAAGTTAATTTCTGTTTATATACTTATTAGGGAATATTCATCGTATCGATGGTTACTTTTACCCCTCAAGATTCAGATAATAATTATTTCCCTTGGTGGGCCCAAATGATTGGATGGCTTCTTATTCTGGCAACACTTCTCCAAATCCCAGGATGGGGTCTTTGGTCAATCATTAAGTTCCACAGACTTAAGGTACGATACATGTATCCAACATAATAAGGATTTGTCCTTATGTCTGTTTAGTAACCAAAGTAGTTACAGGTGTGAAATCGCATGAACTCGTAAATTTTACATGGCTGTTCAAACATAAGTTTTTGTCAAAAAAAAAAAAAAATGAAGGAAGTCCGACCAGTTACTAAAGATCCGAAAGAGAAAAAAAAACAGCAAACAACAAAAACAAAAAAGGGTGAATCAGTTTCGAATCTGCAGTCTGAATACACTAAGATTCATAGATCTGAAGTCTATTCTAATACACTAAGATTCATTAGTCTTCATTCAACGATGATTAATTTTGTTACAATGAGATAACGTTTGCGAGCGCACTTGTTAGGAGCCGTGGCAACCACACAAACAAGAGAAGAGAAGACTTTATTTCTTCAAGATGGCGCATACGTTGTTTAACCATCAACATGGTCGCCTCTACCTTTCGAAAGTGCACGTTCATAGCCTACCATAATTGGTTAGCCTTCCATTGTTGTAGGCTTGGCACGATACAAACGAAAATTTAGGTTAAATTTATCGAAAATTTGATTCGAGACAATTTCTTCAGCATAATTATTAATTTTTATATGCTTAATCTCAGTTCCATCTTTACGCATGGGGCCAGGGCCTTGTGATCTAGAGGCCACCCTAGCCTCTGTGATAATAAATTAAAATTACAATTATGACCAGAACTTTGTTTTTATAAAAATAATAAAAAATGAAAAATATGTTATTGTTTATTCCTGTTAATAAAAAATAACTTAATATTAAAGGGTTTCCATAACCAAAAGTACCATGGGCACTGATCATGCTTTTCTGATGCCTCCGGAGGTTGCGAAGAGGGGAAAAATATCTTGAATCGTTCACAAGCAGTGTTGCCAATTTAGCAAGGATGTGTTCAATTTAAAAACTCATTTTCATTATTTTGTGCATTATACATTAATTAACGAAGTAGTATAATATGTTGTTTATTAATGAATGATTCTATACTCATTTATAAATGTAGAAGATAAAATAATAAATAATAAGAATAAATAATAACAAGTTCACCAATGAATAATGATGAGAGTTTTTGAAGAGAATTGATGACTTTTAAATGAATGGTAGATGGTTGATGTGCGATTGTTTAATTTATATTAAAAATGTCCAACAAAAGACAAGCGCATGAAAAAAAGGCTAAATTGGCAATACTGCAC
>JAHWFO010029920.1:1498534-1513666 GCA_023313115.1 Rhysida immarginata
ATTATTATTATTATTATTATTATTATTATTATTATTATTATTATTATATCCACAGTTTTTGCTCTTAGTAATCTTATACGTTGGTTTTCTCTCAATTGAAATCATTTTTTTATGATGAGTATTAAGAGAAAATTACATTTGATATACTCTTCCAGACTGGGAGCAAATGATCACTATTTTATATTGGCATAAACACAAACACAACAAGCATTTAATTTAATCGTCAAGTTTATCAAGATTGTAAAAGTCACTATCTAACTGCTACTGTCGTTTATATAGCTTTCGGTAAGTTTAGTTGTCTGATTATGTGATTGCATTACCTGCATTTTGCATTCTGAAGTTCTTTTGAGATAGAAGTGGAATGAATAAGTTTAGGCTAAGCTAAGGTATATGGTGAATTGGAATCCTTGGCATTTCCACACAAATCATAATTATTCCTTTATATGTAGTGCCTATTTCCTTAAACTTTTGTTGGTCTTTCATTAAAAATTTTCATGGAATAATTTTATATTTATTACACTAATTTTAAGCTATCATTTGATTCCGATGTAAAATTAGAAACCAGTAAGAAAATATAAAAATGATAAAGAAAACCCTTTTTCCACAAGAAACTACAATAGTATATTCAGGGTTCGTGCTAAAACAAAATATCTACGAGTCAGTTTGACTCCCAAGCCTGAAAACTGCGAATCAAATTTCAGAAGATGCGAGTCAAAATTTAGATTCTTTTTAAGTTCCATAGTTTTACATGCATCCACAATCTCTATGGTTACTGCTATAGTTAATTAGAAATTTAAACAAGGCCGCATGTGACAAAATCAAGTGAGGTTAAAATGTGGTGCGAAAGATATTGGCCAGTGATGCTTAAAATTTAACAAGTCAATTTTGACTCTCTAGTCAAAAAATCATGACCCTGTGTATTTCCTGCTTACAATTTCAAAAATATATTTTAATGGCAAGACCATCTTCATTGGCATAATAAATAACAACAAAAGAATGACCAAAAGCTATTTATACATAAATGTCGACCAAACTTAACCAATAGGAAACGTTCAGAGGTCCCTTATCCATTAATCAGTTCTGTGGGATATATTTATCCCTTATCCATGTGAATATTTTGTACATGTATTAATAGCATCCACAGTTTTGTGGTGATTTGTGTTGTTTTTATCACATCTTTTGGGCTATTTTGTGTTTCGTTAGGAAGTTTTATGTTTTATAGAATAATAGTTAATTTAATGAGGGATAATTTTTAAGATATTTTCATTAAAATCGAATATTACGTAATTATTTTATAGTGATTTTTCAAAATTGTAAAATGGTCCTTGACCTCACAAAAATTTGGATTTTATCTTCTAGTCAAGCAAGTTCTCATTAGAATTTGGAAAGTTTTTTTTTTTTAGGTATTTTGACTGCTCACATGTTCTGCTGACATCTTAGAACAACTCTTGCATGGGTTCTCCTGCCACAGTTTAGAAAGCATTTTGGCTTGCGTAGCAGAAAGATATGCACTCTGATAACAAAAAATTTTTACTGTCATTTTTCATATTTCAAGAAGAAAGAAAATAAGAGTGCCTTTGAATGTTAGAAGATTAATTTTAACCTTCCCTCTCTTGCAAATTGTAATAATAATTTGAATCTTTTAGAGACTAAGCAACATTTTCATTTTGTAATTATTTTATTTAGTAATGACTGGCCTTCTTTTTTACTCTTTTTCTATAATTTGTTATATTTGTAACTCTGGTTCAAGTTAAAATTTGAAATAATTTGTAATAAAGTAATCTGAATAAAGTATTTGCAAACTATAATAAATTTGTTAATTTTATTTTATTTTTTAATCTTAAAGGTCTCGCATATTAGAAAACAGATTAAAATTACGAGGGTAAGTCAAAAAGTATGTTACCCTATTTTATTACTCAGAGACCAAGAATTGGAGCTTGCTGCAACTTGCATATTCGTTAGTTTGTAGTTCCAGTGATGCTGAGTAGCTGCTGAAGTCAGTAAGATGGAATCTTGGCGCAGTGACAGTTGCAAAATGGCAAAGGTACTGATAGGTCATGGGAGGTGGTGCGTACAGTAACAACGCCTCCTAAAAATAAGGCCTGAGCGCGAAAACGTCTTACATTGTTACATCATCATCCGAAGATACGTTTAATTGCATTTCAGGGCTTATTATTGGTAGTAATGCGATTAAACGTATCTTCGGATGATGATGTAACAATGTATGACATTTTTGTGCTCGGGCCTTATTTTTAGGAGGCGTTGACAGTAACTGGTATCTGTGAACAGAAAACGCAGAATCTGTTAACCAATTTCTTCTTAAACGTAGGTTGGGGTTGTTGCACAATAATGCTAAGCCTCATGTCGCCTGCACTGCAACAGATCTCTTACAGATAAGTGGCACTGGCAATGCATTGCCCATCAACTGGAGTTAGCACATTCCAACTTTCATCTGCTTGGCAAAATTAAGAAACTTCTATGGAGCAGGAAGCCACTTTCTATCAACTGAATATGAATTACCTGATTTTACCCTACGGTAAATGCTTGAATAACTTTGGTGATTGCTAGAGTGAAAAAAGATAGGGTTCCGAAATAAATGTTTTTTTGTTTTTTTAATCTTGACCTGTTCATCTGCAAAAAAATAGGGGAACTTATTTTTTGACTTGTCATCTTATTATTAAAAGTGAAGTGAAATAAGAGGACTTTATAAGAGTTTCATAGTGAAGTGAATACAAGAATCAAGACTATTGCATGAACATATTTTGAAGAAGCATAAATGCAATAAAGATCTGGTAATTATTTGAAAAATTTAACTTAAAGGTTTAATAAAATCAATTCTGACAAGTCTTCTATGAATACAGATTAAAATGAATAGTTATTAAAATTCACGATTGTAATGATAGTAAAAGCAAACTTAACAGAAGTATGCAAAGTATTTGGTCACAAAGTAAAATCATCTTAGAATATAAAGGTTAAAGAACTGGAAATAAATGTGCTTCTATAAAATAGAGAAGGCTAAGAAGACTATAGAAAGATTAATTGGTGTATCCTATTGAGAAAGAGTAGAAATAAATGGCCATAATTTGTATGTGTAGGGTGCATAGGGTATTTGAGGACAAGTGATTGAGCACCTGCAGTAATGTCTGCTTTCATCTTTACAGAACATCAGTGGTGGACTATCAGTTAACGCAAGAAATGAAAAGGCACGCCATGATCATTGTGCTATAGGCACAGCACAGCATTGTTGAACTTGCAACATTTTTGAAAGTCGCCAGATTGTTTGTGAATAAAGTTCGGAAGGAGTTGGGTGCCACAGGTGGACTGTATGAGAACACCACAATTTGTACAACAGTGCAAACATTATCGATTCGAACTCTGGAATGACCTTCAGAGCCATCGCCTGAGATCTCCAGGTTCTGAGGACACAAGCCGCACTGTGGTGCATGAGGACCTTTGTTATAATCGCTATAAGTTTTATATTCTGAGGAAAGGGCAGGCAGTTCATGGCAGTGAAAACACAAGAATGACTGCTTCGAGCAAAGCGGTTATTAAACAAAGTCAAACAACCTGAAAGGACCTGGCATGATCTGTCGTCGTCGTCGTTTTTTTTTTTCTCCTCTCCCCGATGAAAATAGATATTTCAACCAAGACAAAGGTGAATCGGCAAAATGACAGATGGTTATGTGCGGATCCCTCGGGTGTCCCACATGTTATAAAACGGCAAGTTTCCTGCAACTGTGGTGGTTTTAGGGGTGGTGAGTAGCAAAGGACACGTCTGGCCACCCCACTTATTTTCACAGTGAGTGCTGCTGGCTATATAGCGGTGCTGCAAACACTTTTGAAGCCCTGGATATATAGCATTCGCAATGGCAGGCCAAAATGTCTTCCAACAGGACTCTGCACCTGGACATAAACCTGTGACAACAGAAGAATGGATGGCCACCCGTCGGCATGATCACATCACACCAAATTTGTGGCCACCTAACTTGCCAGATCTCATTCCCCTGGACTATTCCGTGTAGGGTGTTGTTGAGCAGGAAGCTAATCGACATTCCCACAATACCATTGATTCCGTCAATGCCGCCATTGGCCGGGTAATGGTCGACATCCAGAAGGACCATTTAATTCAACATGTCAATGCTTCCGGTCTCGCATTGAAGCTGTTATTGCGGCTAACGCTGATTATATCGAATAAACCTGTTCCCAATCCTTCCTACATCATGTTTGGCATATATGATGTTTTACTATCTGCATCATGTCCTCAAATATCCTATATCGGCCTCTGTGGCTCAGTGGTTGTGTGATCGCCTCTGATGCCGGAGTACGCGGGTTCAATCCCGGTCGAGGACGACGAGGATTTTTCAGGGGGAAATCCTGAGATCACGCACTTCCTTCGGAAGGGAAGTAAAACGGTTGGTCCCGTGTAGTCGTTTGCCGGCTGCACGTTAAAGAACCCTTGCGAGGCAAAATTTGCGGCCCCTATAACGCCGTCCTGAAATGACCATAGCAGTTGAAAAGGACGTTAATACCAAACAAACCAAACCAACCAATCAAATATCCTATGCACCCTGTAGTAAAACCAATTCCACTACATAGGCATCATTTTATTTTACATTTTTTAAAATTCAAGCAGATTACAGCGGAGTGCATTTTAATTATTTGCTTGCAAATCTAATTATCTTATTTTAGTTTATTATTAATTATTATTATTATTAATAGCTAGACACCTTATTCTCACTAATTTCTTTGAAGTTCATATACAGTATGTTTACAAACTTTTAGGGGTGGTAGAGGACCTTATTTTAAATATATTTTGCCAATAAACTACGGGTTGCAAATGAGTCCTTAATACAGGTTGGCCCATAAATAAGTTCAGGCATTTGACATCCAACAACTCCATTGTAGAACACAATTTGCGATTACTGCTTGGAAGCACAAAGCCACGTTTGGACATGCCTTGCGACAGAATTCGATAGGAATTGCGTTAAATTCTTGGGTTATCAGTTCCTTCAGTTCCTCAATGCTGTCAATGGGGTGGGCATAGACTTACTCTTTGAGGTAGCCCCACAAGAAAAAAATCAAGAGGCTTCAGGTCTGGGGACCGGGCTTGCCACTCAACGGGGCCATGGTGTGCAATCCACCTTTCGGGGGAAAGTTTCATTCAGCGATGCATGGAACTTTAACGCTTTATGGTAGTACTGGAAATAGAGGTGAAGGAAGGAAACCATTTGCCCACAAAAACGAGTTTAATATACTATAAATGTATACATTTTGGCTACTAAGTAGCCATTTTCAGTATGAATCAAAGTAAAAAATTGGATACCAATATTTATAAGGAAGAGCAACCAATCAGGACACAAAACGAAAAGCTTCTTGATTTTATAATCCTGATTGGCTACAAAATAGGAGGACCTAATAGAGAGCTAAATTATGAGGACAGCTAAATTTATAGTAGGTACAAATGAGAGAAAAAAATTAAGAGACAACTGTGATAGGCTATACATTTGATTAAGTTACATGAGATAACAGGGTCTTCCAGTGTATCAAGTCCAGTGGTCCATTATCATGATTCATTAATTTGTCTACCATTATAAAATCAAGAAGCTTTTGGTTTTGTGTCCTGATTGGCTGCTCTTCCTTATAAATATTGGTATCCAATTTGTTTTTACTTTGATTCATACAGAAGATGACTACTTAGTAGCTGAAATGTATACATTTATGGTATATTAAACTCGTTTTTGTGGACAAGTGGTTTCCTTCCTTCATCTCTACAGATTATAAGGTCAGTTTATATTTTTTATATAATTTTGTCAACTACTGGAAATAACGAGCTATTCTCCTCACTTCACGGATTTAATATACGTTGGTCCGGTCAAAAGTTGTTGGGTGTCAAAAACCTGAATTTATTTATGGGCCACCCTATACATAAAAAAAAAAATTAAACAGCTAATTCACCTCAATCGCTGAGCCTAAACCCTTTAAATTTCTACTTTTGGGGATATCTGAAGAATGTAGTGCACGATACTCCTGTGGATTTGGAAGAGAAGCTGGTAGCACAAATCATGGCTGCAAGTGACCATGTAAGAGAAATTGCAGGATTTTTGGCTGTGTCAGAAATTCAATAACAAGACACTATGAGGCATGCATGCATTGCTGCTCATGGTCAACATTTTGAACACCTTTTGTAATTTTACAAACGTATTTAGTTTTTAAAACGTGCCCATCAGTATCAATTTTCTAATTTCTCCGTTTTCTGGAAATACATTAATGAGAGAGAACATAAATGAGGAACTCTTGGGCAGCCATTGTATGTATGATGTTTGACAACTTTATGTATCAAGGATATCTTTGCGACCCCCAGTTTATCAGCTAAATATATTCAAAATGAGGTCTTGTCCTCTATCACACCTAAAAGTTTGTACACAGTTTGTAAATACCCTGTATAAGGTTAGAGGCTAAATAAAAATAGAATGTAATATGGCAATACGAGTAAAGGTTTAAAGGCTGACAAAATTATCAAAAATGTTTGCTATTAAATCTTTATTTGTATTCTATTTTGTCTCCAATTTTACATTTCACCAAAACTAGACTCCCATATCTGCTTACGGCAATCCTCGAAGACATGAAATAAAAAATGGAAGGCAGTATTAAAAAAAACTGTGAACATTTTTTTTTTTTAAATTAGAATAAATTTATTCAAGTAAATTGAATATATTTGCAAAGAAATGCTCCAATAAAATGAGAATGAATTGGGGAAGATATGGTGGAATCATAAGATTTAATAAGAATCAGATTTTTTTTTTTTTAATATATGAATCGGGATCCAATACGTCCATCCAGGGCCTGTATGACCAGAGGCCGACAAGCTGGGTCCCTGGATGGACCTGGATTCACAGCTGCTGTAAGATGGTCGCAGCAGCCGGGGGGGGGGGGGGGGGGAAGATGGTCTATCACTGATGGTCGCCCATCCAGTGACTAACCGTGCCTGATGTAGCTTTACTTCACAGTTGTGTTCAGTAAAAGCCCACCAGGCCATGGCCTCCCCCTTGTTGGTTTGTTTGTTAATTTGTTGCGTCAACGTGTAGGTCATTTTTGGACCCTTTCACAGTGACTAATATCTGTGAGAAGTCCACCTGTCTGTTATCTTGACTCACCTTGGACAAACACGAGAACTGGAAAGCCTATGTCCAGAGGAAAATGCCAGGGTTCGCGCTTACTCGCAATTTATACGTCAAATGGGCATTTTTGCTAAAAAAAAAAAAAAAAAAAATTGACTCGTCATTTTTTTAACCAGCGAGTCAAAATTGACTTGTTAAATTTTGGATATCATCAGCCCATATCTTTCTCACCACATTTTAACCTTACTTCATTTTGTCACATGCGGTCTTGTTTAACCTTCCTGTGCTGTTCGGGTCTTTTTTTTGACTCAAATCGTTTTTTAACTGCCTATAACTTTTGTCTATTTGTATAAAGCCATCATCTTTTTTGACTTTTAATAAATTTTATTTTATTTGATTTTTATATTAATTACAATTTATAAATATTTTTTTATCATCTAAGCATTGTTTTTACACTTAGGATGTTTGGGTCATTTTTGACCCATTGTTTATTTTGTTCAAAAAACATTTCAAATGTGTCTATTTGTATAATTTATTTATAAATTATTAAAATTGTTTTGTATGATCTACAAAATGTAAATTTAAATGATTTATGATACATTGTAATTGTTTTAATAATAAATAAGATAATCTGTGAAAAATCTTGCAAAAAAGTAATTATGGGTCATTTTTTACCCAAACACCATAAGTGTAAGATTAAAACGAACAGCACAGGAAGGTTAAATTTCTTATTAACTATAGCAGTAACTATAGAGATTGTGGATGCACGTAAAAATATGAAAGTTTAAAAGAATGTAAATTTTGACTCGAAGTTTTCAGGCTTGGGAGTCAAATTGACTTGTAGATATTTTGCCCTAGCGCAAACCCTGAAATGTGGTGGAGGGCAAGATCAACACAAGAAAATTGTGAATAAAAACATTTGCAGTTTAGTCAAAGAATAAAGAATAAAAGAGGTGAAGAAATATGAGGAGAGGGCCCAACAATAAGGATGGTTGGATTTTATTTGAGAATGGACTGAGCTGGATTGGATAATCTAAATACTGTCCACATGGATGAGAAATATGACCATGTTATTAGCTCCATTGTTTCGTGGGGAGCTAATGAATTTTCACTACAAGTTTCCATTCTGTTTTCATTCATAGTTTGTAAATATGACAGTAGGCTAACTGAAGTTTGTAAATATGACAGTAGGCTAACATATTCTAATGATTCTTTTAATTTGGAAAATTTAGGAAATTGTTCAGTGGTACAAATGGAAACCACTCATCTCCACAACTGCAAATAAGAGTTTGGTATTACAGAGAAGTTACTGTACAGTAAGAAAAACTTCAGCCAGAACTGATAGTTACTCCCAAACTGAGCTGGCTTAGAATCGATGGCAACTTGTTTTTGAAGGAATAGGGTATCTGAGTTTCATTCAAATTGGGCCATGAGTTGCCAAGATATGATTCCGTTTTTGTGCATTTTAATTGTTAAGTTAGTTAAAATTCAAATTTTTCTTGTAAAAAGAGCTGTGATATTTGTAATTTTTGTTTACTCTTGACCTGAGTTTGTTTGTTTTTAATATATTACTCAAGTTTATATAATTGACCATATGTTTCAATTAATTGATTTGCTAGATTTTTTAAATTAAACTTTGTGGCTAAAGCTTCTTTATTGAACCCTTTTGAAGTTAATTTTACACATTTTATTCTACATTTTATTCTCGTAATTTATATCTAAAGGTGTTAGTTTCCATGCACACGTTTTTGATGCATTTATAACTGCGTCTCGACGCAGAAAGCAAATGTGCATTTGGCGCACCTAGACTCACATTGCAACAGCTCTTGATGCATTTAATTCGAACGCAAGTATCAGTTTCCATGCATGCGTGAAGTCTACGCAGAAAGTTCAACTGCGCATGCGTCATGAGTTTATGTTTTGCAATTTTTCTCGTTAGAGGGAGCATGTAGAGGGAGATTGACTGCTTTTGCCACATTCATCCACGCCATTGCGCGACTGCCTCTTTTGAGATAGTCTGATCGGCTTTTATCGTATAATATTGGCCGATTAAAAATTTCCCCGATCAACATTTCTTCAAATTCTCTTTCTTCAACCATGTTGTAGCGAAATGACGACTGGACTGAATGTCTTTTGTTAACAAAGCAAGTGCGCTTGCGCAAAACAATCATGTGATCTAGAAATATTTGAGACGCATTTACAAGTTTGTCAAGAAGTAGAAAGCCTATCTACTTCACTTTCCTGCGTCCAGACGCATGAACTCCAGACCCACGTCAACCAAGACTCGGAGACGCAGATATTTGTTTCCATGACACGTGCGTCAAGACGCACCAATTTATGCGTCTAGATGCAGAGATGCAGTTAAAAACGCATGTATGGAAACTAAGCTTAAGGGAAAAGAGTTTGTCATCCCATCTGGCTGCCTCTGTTTTCTCTTTCTAACACATATATATCTGGGCTGACCGGATACTGTAATATATTAATAACGATTGTAATTTTAGATCATTATATTAATGTATAACTTTTAAGCCGGCTCGGTGGCCGAGAGGGTTAGGCGCAGGTCTTATCGCTCCCGGATCCAGCGAGGAACGGGTTCGAATCCCGCCGAGGGCATGGATGTTTGTGTTTGTTCTTTCTCTAACATTTTCCTCTCGTGAGGTAGGGCATCCGGCCGTAAAAAAAAAAATAAATAAATAAAAAAAAAATTTGCCAAATCAAATAATTAACACAGCGACCCTATATGAAAATGGGAAAAGCTGAAGTTAAACAACATATTAATGTATAACTTTTAAGATAAAATCATCAAAAGCCATATTCTAGTATTTGAGAAATATGGAAATGAATGATTTTTTTAAATTATGATATTTGCAATTATTATATAAATTTTTTAATGAAAAATCCTAATGCATTCAGTGTCCAAATACCACTGATATAATACAAGGAAAGATTTAAACAATTTCTGAGCATATGAAAGTTAATAATTTATATTCTATCCCCCCCCCCTCTCTTGTTCAACTGTACAACTTGAATGTCCCTTAAACCGTGTCTTGCATTGCACCATATTATGGTACATAACCCTTTTGTCACGTAAAGCCGATATAAGCATCCAAAACTTCATTACCTTTATCTGTGAAATACATATTCACCCTACAGTCTTTAAAAAATCTTATTATGTTGCAAAACATAGATAATTTCATCTTAGTTTCAGGAAGGACTATGAAATATTACACAGTGAATGGGTTAATTTTTTTTAATGCACCATAGAATTAGACTTTCTTTGAAATAATAACTTAGTTCAAGCTTAAAATTACTGTTTAATTTTTAAGCAAGCCATATTTGTTTAACATGTTGACTGTTAGATTTAGCTTTTTGATAAGTGTTTGATAAATTTGGACATGGTCAGTGGTCCTAAATAGAACATGCTATTAAATTGTTCCAACACTTCTGGTATTTATAAAAATTCAAGAGTCTCTCTCTCTCTCTCTCTTAATGGACTGTCTATATTCAGTTACTTTTTTATGTAATTAAATTTCTTATTTTTTTATAGGTGGATTAGCAGAGGAGGTGGATGAAAAAGTATTGCATGCTGCCTTCATACCATTTGGAGACATCATTGATATTCAGATCCCATTAGATTATGAAACTCGTATCCTTTAGAAATAATTTTATGTTTATATATGATATAAATTAACATGTGTTTTTGTAAATACCATCATCAGATATTTTTTTGTACAAAATGGAAAGGTTTAGGATTGTAAATTCTTAAGGGTTGTGGTTCTTGTATTACTGGATTATTATAAAAGATGGACCTTATAAGTAATACTTTGATATAAAGTTATTTATTTAACATGTTTCGGCCAGAGGCCATCTTCAGGAATGATAGAAATTGACAAAATTTTATAGAATATATATGGGATGGGTTGTGGGTGGGATGTATTGACGTGGGAGGGTTTTGAGCTTGGCGAATGAGAGGTTGGCTTGCTGGAGTGGTTACTGTAGGGGTCTCTTGCTCTGCAAGCAGGAGGGGAGAGAGTGAGGAACTAATAGGGGTAATGATGAGTTAAGGACTATGAAAATGTTCACCTTCTTGAGGAATGAAGATGATGATATATATGAACCTCCTTCTTGAGGAATGACGTAGAGTAATATAAATGGTTATATGTGTGAGTGTGGTCAGTTATGATATAATAGGAATGAGTAAAATGTAGGGAAGATGTTGATATTATGCTATAATTGGAGTCTGAGGGGAGGATGGATGGAGTTAAAAAGAACAGACGTGGCTTAAGAAGGGTGAGGATAAGGTTACCGTCAGTAGGGGTTGTAAATAAGAAAGAACATTATGGGGAGGGCATGAAGATCTTAACCAGAGAGATTGAAGGTGGACTCAAATTTCGATATATTATCCAGCTGAAATTGGAATGTTTTTATGTTACATATTATTTGTTAAAAATAAACAAAATTTGTATGAATAAATGTGTGGAATAAAAGACTTGGTTATTAAAGAATAACCAGGTTTATTAATGAGTATAATGTGAAAGTAAAATCAAAAGAAGAATAATGATCGGGGATAGCATGGTAGAAAAGGTGGAAATCCATAGATAATTAGGGCAGAGAACATTTACTGCGATTGCCTGGGGGGTATGGAGCTTTGGTGGTGTTCATGGTAAAAGATGGAGAAAGGGTAAATGTGAAGGGGGGGAGGGGGTAGGGGCTGTGTTTTGATTGTATGGAGGAGTGATGGGTTGGGGATATGGATGTGTAAACATATGGGTGGGAAGACAAGAATAAATACGTACAAGTTAATAATATATATTACTGGGCACGTAATTCAATAAGTTGACACATGTATTTTTTCACTATAAGCAATTAGCATGCTTATTTCAGTAAAATGTCCTTAGTGGCAATAAATAACTGTTCATGTTCAGAAGTTAATTGTAAATTCATGATATTATGAGTGTCTGATATTTTGCTTTTAAAAATTTCCATATTTTCCATTATATCCATCCGTTTGGATTTCTTTAATGTTTTGATTACTGACATATTTTCTCTGATTGTGCCTAATTGGTGTCTGTTGTTGAGGATGTGTGTGGCAAAGGTTGATTTGCCATCCATGTATTTTATAGAGTTGATGTGTTCCTTATATCTGGTTTTGAAGTTTCTTCTCGTTTGTCCTATATATAACTTGCTTTTATATGCCGCTATTGTCTAGCTTGTCAGAGTTTGAATTGTTCTGAGTGGGAAGTTGTGAAAGATTTCGCTTGATGGTATTATTAGTGTAGTAAGCGATGTTGCACTTCATTCTCTTGAATAATTTGCTTACTTTGTAAACCTGACTATTGAAGAAAGTGAATTTTATCCATGTTTTCTTCTCAGTCTGAATGTGCTTTTTTGCTGTTTTGTGCTTTTACAGGAGTTTATTAATCATGATAGGTTGGTAGTCATTTAGGAGGGCTATCTGCTTGATGATGTTAATTTCCTTTGATCTATTCATCTGAGACATGGGAATGCAGGATACTCTGTTTATCATCAATTTAAATGCAGCCAGTTTGTGTTCTCTGGGATGATTAGATCTGTTGTGGATAACGTTGCTGGTGGTAGTGGGTTTTCGGAAAATCTTGTAGGCGATTTTGTTTTGTTCTAGGTCCTTGCTTAGTGTGAGATCTAGGAAGTTAATTTCTTGGAGTATTTCTTCTTTGAGGGTAAATTTTATTTTATGTCGATATTGTTGATGCAGTCCATGATATCCTGAGGTTGGCGATTTAAATTTTTATTGTCATATATGATAAGAATATCATCAATATATCTATTGTATGATATGATGTTGTAGGATGAGAGGGAGGAGGAGATATTGGTTTCTTCTAACGCCTGCAAGTAGATCTCGGCTATTAAACCACTGATTGGTGATCCCATAGCCAGGCCATCTGTTTGCTTGTATAAGTATCCGTTGAACGTGAAATAATTCTGTGTGAGGATGGTTGTTAGTATACGAACGATGTCTTCATTTTCAATCTTGTTGGCATTATTGGTGTTTAGGTTCGCTTTGATAATCTCTAGGGTGTTGTATATAGGGATGTTTATATACAAATTGGTGATGTCTAGCGACATGAATTTTGTGTCCTTAGAAATAATTGTTCCTTGGAGGTGATCTAATAGTTCCTGGGTGTTATTAATACTGTATGTGTTGCTTAATGTAACTTTTTCACTGAGTACTCTCGTCATGAATTTTGCAATCTTGTAGGTCGGTGAATTTATGTTGTTGATGATGGGTCGTATCAGGAAGTTCTCTTTGTGCACTTTGATTTGGGCTCTGAGGGTGAGTGCTTTGGGGTTCATGTTGAGTAAGAATTTATGTTCTTTGAATAAATTTGATTTACATTTGCGCAGATTTTTCTTTGGTTCAATCTGATATGAATTTGTTGGGTCCTTATTGCATTTAATAAACGGGTTATTGTTGATAAAGTCTAACTTTTTCTATGTATGTATGTTCATATATGACAACTGTGGCATTGCCTTTGTCTGCTTTAGTGGTTAATGCTTCATTCCTTGTTAATTTCTTATTTATCCTTTTGGCAATGCATTCCTCCCTCGTTAGTTTGGTCTTCATTGAATTGTTCGCAATTTTGTTAATTTCATTTCCTGCAAATATACGCATGCACTCCCTTTCACTTGCTGGTAGGTTTTGGATGGCTATCTCTGTTTCAGTGATTAAATTGACAAGATGATTTTTATTGGTGGATTGTCGGAGGTTGTATTTTAAGCCCTTTTCTAGCAGGGATATTTCTTCTTTATCAAATTGTATGTCTGTTAGGTTCACTGTGTTATTATGGAACACGTGTGGTTGAGAATTGTTGATAGTCATTTTTGAAGGTAGTAGGTGGTTAAGTTTGATAGATAAAGTTTCAAACTTACTCTTTTTGATGTCTTCTAAGGTTGTCTCAATGTTGTGGAGGATGGATGACCAAGCATCGGGTGGAATATTATTGGCGATTTGTAGGTGTAATATTGTAAATTCTTACTGTGGCATGTTTAATGGGTTAAAGAAATGCAAGGACAAATTCTAAACTTTACTGATGTTGTTAATGAAGTTCTCAGAGGCTTCATAAACCATGATACAAGTATTGAAAACTGGATGGTAAGAGTCTGAAAAAGCTGACGTTTCAGATAGAGGCTATACTTTATCAAAGTAAAAAGTAAAAGTGGTCTTTGTGTCTCATCCTGTTTCTCTTCTACATCTGTCTTGATACAAGTGTAGAATTCATATTTATTAAATCCGTAGAGCTTTACTTCAGAATTTTGCCTGTCAACTATTTAAAATATGGCTTGCCACTCTGGTTTCTTTTTCACTTTTTAGGATCTTCTGCAATAGCTAATATCATAGCTTGGTTTGAATTGGCCAAGAATAGCTAATATCCTAATTACACTGATTGGAAGAAAGTAATTGGACACTTTCGATTTTAGACGTTTTGTCGAATATCTAGAAAAATACTTGACAAAATCCTGAAATTTCAGGGATATAAAAAGGACGTTACACCTCATATATTTCAGGGAAGGTTTTCTCCCGAAGGCAAATAGGGGACCAGCAAAGAAGTGAATCAAAAAAATAATGTTTGGAATCACCCTGTAAAAAATAATGCTTGAAATGCATTGTAGCTGTAGCATATGCTTAAGAGGCTTGTTTTACTTTTCTTTGTTCATTTGTATGAGAATAGCACATTCTGTATAGTGACATTCTGTATTCATGGAGATATAAAGGTTTCTTTAAAAAGGTCGAAATGTTTTTGTAAGTTTTTTGTTTGTAACACATATAGGATTTTCAACCCAATGCAATGCCATTTTCAGGAAACTTGACAAACTACAGTACAGACAACACCCTGCAATCAGAATAGAAAAACATTAAACATTTGATGAAATATGAGCATTTTTACTAAATAATGATTAACTGTGCATGCGCATGCATTACCAAATTGTCTTTTGCATAATTTATTAGCCAAATGTATAGAGCTACTCTTATAAA
>JAHWFO010029920.1:1518472-1570925 GCA_023313115.1 Rhysida immarginata
CACACACACACACACACACACACACACACACACACACACACACACACTTAGGCGTGTCTAAAAAGTCCGACGGGTCGCCAACAGGTCACGTGGTATGATCGGCGATCAGTCGGCGGCCATTTGCTTCCGTTTGTTCGTTCATGGACAGCACGGTTCATGAGCATTCTGCTTCAAAATGGCGTCACAGCAAGTTTCCTCATCATTTAAGTTAGTAGGATTTAAAATTATACTCTTCTCTGAAAACTTGATACTGATGGTCACAACATCTTTAATAACCAAATTATTTGGCCCAAATATACATCTTTGTAAAATTACAAAAGGCATTCAAACTGTTGAACATGAGCAACAATGCATGCTTCACAGCGTCTTGTCATTGAATTTCTAACACAACCAAAAATCATTTGCGAACCCTAGTTTATTGGCAAAATATATTCAAAATCAGGTCCTCTACCACCCCTAAAAGTTTGTACACAGAGTTTGTAAACTCCCTTTATATCAAGAAGAAAAGGATAGCCAGTTTATGTGTACAAGTGAGACAAAAGGGACCAATCAAATAATTTCTCGTGATATTACAATATTCGGTAACCAATCAGAATTTTCATCTTTCAGTGGGAGGATCATCTCTGATTGGATATATATATTATTCTTGATGACATCAAGTATTAAATCAAAATTGAAATTAATTTGGTTTATTAAATTCTGGTCTCCTTTTTTTTTTAATAACATAGTGTTTTCCAGTAAGCTTAACATGTTCCAATCATTGTTAGTTTTTATTATTTTCATTATTTTGTCGAAGATTATTTTTGTTCTTTAATTGGACTTTACTTTTCAAACTTGGTCTAAGCCATAATTGAATAATATAAGAGTTCATTGAAATGTTTTTGTGCATTACTTAGTTTGGTCAGATGACACTTGGTTAAAAAACCATGCTGGTGAAACATTGCAGAAGGATGATGAAAATGAGCAAAGTGAAGAGGGGTCTGAAGCTAAAAAGCGTTCTGCAGAGACATCAGAGGTAGTTGTTATTGTTTGTTTGTTGTTGTTTTTTTTTAATCTTTAACTCATTTTTTAAATTTAAAAGAAAAGCAAATCATCTGAATTTGTCTGTTTATTACAACTCGTCTTCAAGAACAAGGACCTTCACTTGCTGAATGATTTATGGCTGATGTAAGACCTCCCAGGGTAGGGATTGTCTTCCAGGCTGAGCTGGCCGTTTTGCAAGTATTGCTGTCACATTGCCACGGCCTCATACATTGGGGCATTGTTCCAGTTCATGCTTATCAACTCATCATGGAACTGTGGGGCATTGTTTCCCTTCAGGTGCAGAAAATATATCACAGCCTACATCTTGATTTTCTCAATGGGCTGTGCCATTTTGGATTTAGTGCTGCGCTGACAAAGTTCAAGAACAGACTGCAAAATGCTTCAATAATAGAGCTGGTAAGTATGATGTCAGTTCCTGGCCAGTTGCCTAGCGATTCCATACATTAGGTTTAACAATATGGTGTATCAAAAGTATAGAGAAGTTAAACCTAAGTTTGGAATCGCTAAGCAACGGGCCAGGAACTGATGTCACTACTTACCAGCTCTATTGATACTCATTCAACAATAAATTATGTAAGAAAACAAATTATATAAAGAACTATACAAACTGGAATAATCAAGAAATTCAGCACAGGTTAAATTGGTTTGGTATCTCTGCTGAAATTTCGCTACATGCAAAGATATATAAGGCATCTTTGTGCAGAAACTGATTTGGTGCCCCTGCATAAAAATTACTGCATTATTTAGTTTTCAAAACCACATGATCATATTATTATTTGATTTTGCTTATGGCATAGAAACAATAGAAAAATGCACACAAGGAAAATCCTCACACAAAAAATTAATACTTTTTTTCTGTTATGGGCTTTTTTTCTGGTCCACCTCTTGGTGCCCTTATGCAGTCTACAACCTGCACATCCAGTGGCATGTCCCTGGATACTTGCTACCATTGTCATTTCACTGTTGCATCTGGACTTACAAGGTGATTGTAAGAACTTTTATGATTGACCCTTCTATAATTTTATTACTATGCTTATCCACAGTGCTATTAAACTGATGTTGATTTGCTGGCTATTTTTGACAAAAAGAAAGCACTTTTCTCTTTTTTCATACATTGAAATTTTATGTATAAGTATTATTTATTTTTATACATTTAGGGTGAGAGCGGTGAACCTCCATCCAAAAAGAGCAAAACAAATCCTCATGTATATTTTGACATAAAAATTGGAACTCGAGATATTGGCCGAATAATAATGTTGCTTCGTGCAGATGTTGTACCTTTAACTGCAGGTAATTTGTTTGGTTGTCCCCCCCCCCTTTTTTTTTTAAATGCGTTACAGCTGAATAAAATTTATTATATTATAATGAAATTTATATTGGTGGTTATCAATTATTTAAATGTACCAGCTGTAAAAAAAAAGAAAAAGTTCCGATTCTGTATTAAAAAATGACGCACACAATGCAAATAATTTTCGGTAAATTTAGATCACAGGCATCTAGAATAAATCTGTGTCTTTCCAGGGACTGTGATGGCCAAGGGTTGGATTTAACGTTTTCTCTATGCTCAATAAGCTCTTCATGCATGCCCAGGACTTTTATATGGTGTTTCGTGATGTTATCATTCAACTTTTAGAATTTGTAGGATGTGTTCTTATACCATATATCTCAAAAGTCACGTGCCATCTGAAAAGTTTAAAATTAAATTTATTAAAAAAGAAAAAAAAAAAAAAAAGGAAATGACTTCTTTACAAAAAAGTTGCAAAATATATTCTAATTGCCTTTAGAGAATTATCCTTTTTGCTTTGATAAAGGATAGTCTCTATCCGAAACGTCAGCTTTTTATTTGATTTTATATTTCTAGTTTTATTTTGATTTTACTTATTATTTATTAATTATTTTGTTAATTATTATTTTATTTTTCACTTTTATTTAATAACTATTATTTTTCAAACCAACAAATAGTTAGCTTATTAGTACATGTACTGTACAGTCGACATATGATAGCCTTCCAGGATTATTGCCAAGTAAGAACACTGTGAAATAATAGCACTGCATATGTTGATGAAGAATCTGTTCATGTAACGCTCGACATCTCAGGCGAAATTAGACTAAAAGCAGAAATAAATTCTTAATAAATCACAAAAAGAAAATAAGTACTGTACAATTAAATACAACTTTTTCTATTTGTAAATTATGTTACCATATGCTGCATAGCCATCCCATTTTACCACTCATCCTACAATCTAAGTTAAATGCTTGCAAATGTTAAAAATTGATAGCTAAGAAAACTTATTATGTTTCTGCTCTTTATTTATTTTTTTTTTTTTTTTACAGAAAATTTTCGATGTCTCTGCACTCATGAGAAAGGTTTTGGTTTTAAAAACAGCATCTTCCACAGGATCATCCCTCGCTTTGTATCCATTGATAAATTATTAAATTATTTTATTTTTAGATATAATTATTATTGAAAATATACATTGAGCAACTGTTTTATTATGTACACCTTCCAAACATTGGATTGGACATCACGTAACTTCTATAACAATACATTTCAGACTGGGCAGTAATTCCATTAGTGTTCAGAATTGTTGTATAGGAATGTTTTTTCATGCCTCAAGGATAGTGTCCCACAGCTACTGCAAATCGATGTGCCATTATTGTGTCTGAAAAGTTCATTCATTGGGATTATGAGAAAAAGTACTCACTCCGTGACATTTTGCTATACGGTAAAAATTTTATGAGAAAAAGTATTCACTATATTAGGCAGTAATTGCCAGCTCTATAAGTAGTAGCTGTATTTAAATGTTTCAACTGGTCTAATTGTGCAATCATAGTTAAATTAGCTGATATATATTGCCTTCTCACAGTCAGTGTTGCTGATGGATATTACAAGTCTAGATGTTTTACTCTACAACATTTATTTATTTATTTATTCAATGTGTTAGTAAGCAATACAATAGTGCCCTTCGAGGCCAGTATGGTATAGACCAACTGGTTAGGCCAGGAGGGCACTGCAAAGTAGGATATACAACTAAAATTAAAATTAAAATATGGTTAGTAAGTAACAAATAAATAAATAACATATGGCAGGATTTGATTTTATTTTACAGGCTGATTCAGTTAAGTCCAGCAAAAAATTAAACAAAATTAAACAAAAACAGATAAAAAACAAATAAAATAAATAGCAAATAAAACAAGTAAAACAAATAGAGCTCCTGAAATAATATTAACAAATACTAGTAGAAATACAATAGAGAATAAAGAGCACATAGGAGAACTATTATTAGAGTGTAACAGCTTAAGTAAACAAGAGAACAAGATAAGCTTTTTTTGTATAAAAGAATGATGTAATAAATTACACTGATACTACTTAGGTAGTTGCATATTTATTGGTATATTATTAAGACAAAAAGTCCGAAGAGCTCTTCGAAACGAAGAGTAAGGTAGTAAAGAACGAATCTCCATAAGCAAATGGGTCCAACATTTAATCCCTTTATGGGAAACACTTCTATTCCGGTAGTTTAGCTGTGAGGCTGGAACTCGTATCTCATTTGCAAAACAAGTGTTGTAACAATGACTATTGTTGTTAAGGTGAATAATTATTGGGGATGTAAGTTGGAGCATAGAGTTAATTGATTTATAAATAAATGTACATAGAGTCGAGAAATAAATTTGATAGATTGTAAGTATTCGTAAGGAAGAGAAATGATGAGACACAGGGGAATGAAGGAGAATTCGAAGAAACCATTTTTGAAGTTTTATTATGCGAGTAAGGTTGAATGAAGATGTAGAACCCCAAATATGACCCAGAAACACAAAGAAGAGTGTATCCATGAGAAATAGAGTAAAAGTAAAATATTGGATTGGAGAAAGTGAAGTCTGGAGATAGAACCAAGTTTTTTATTAAGTTTTGATAATAAGGTATCAACGTGTATATCCCATGACAGGTCAGGGGATAAGGTAAATCCAAGATAAGTGAACATGGAGGTAGTTGCAACTGGAGAGTTGCCATAGAGGATTAGTGGTGAAGGGGGGATATGGAGTTTATTTTTCTGATGGAAAAACATCACCTTAGTCTTCTCAATATTAACAACTAGTAGATTATAAAAGCACCAACGTCTTAGTTCTTCGAGAGCCAAATTTAATACAGAGAGTAAGGAAGAAATATTTGAGCAAGAGAATAATAAGGCAATATCATTAGCATATAATATCGATTTAGATGGCGTAAAAGTGTAGGGTAGATCATTTACAAATAATTTAAAAAGTAGGGGAGATAGAATCGACCCCTGCGGCACACAAATATTTCTGGTTAGTATAGAGGAATTTTTCCCGAGGTGAGAGAGAAAATATCAGTCAGACAATAAACTGTTAAGCCAAGAAAGAGGTAACCCGCAGATTCCGTAATAAGAAGAGAGTTTAGAAAGTAATAAATTAATTGAAACGGAATCAAATGCTTTAGTAAAGTCAATAAAGATAGCTGCTACGTATTTCTTTTGGGCCATCTCAGACAAAAGAAACTCGAGAAGGTCTTGACAAGCGGTTTCCACACTGCGGCAAGGAGTAAAACCGTGCTGACAAGGATTCAAAAAATTATGCTCGTAAATGAATTGAGAGAAACGAATGAAAAAAAGCTTTTTAAAGATTTTTGAGAAGAAAGGCAAAGCCGTGATGGGACGATAGTTTTTAAACTGGCAAGGGTCACCTTTCTTGAAAACTGGTATGACTCGAGATAATTTAAGGGTGCAGGGATAAACTCCAGAGCTAATAGAATAATTAAAAATTTTTGCCAGAGGAGCAGCGATAAAGTGTTTCAGGCTGATGATGATGTCAGAGCGAAACCCTAGGGGATCCAGGGTAAGAGTAGACTTAAGTTGACCCATGACATCAATAACCTCTTCTCTTGTTGTAGGAGATAAGAAGAAACTGGTAGGAGGAATTGAAACTGATTGTAATTGATTTGTAAGAGGTATGGGGAAATCAATAGGGGGAGAAGGCAAAAGAACATGAAGGAAATCAGTTAAAGAGGAGGGAGAAACTGAATCAGAAAGCGAAAAAGGGGAGTTAAACGATTTAGGTCCGTGTGCTAATTCAGATAGTAAATGCCATTTGTCTTTACAAGAATAGAGACGAGAAAATAGAGAAGTGAAATAAGCTTTTTTAGAGATATGGATAGAAAATTTCACGTGATTTGAGAATTGCTTAAATTTCTTGAGCGCATTGAAAGAGGGAGTTCGACAATATTTCCTATAATAAGCATTTTTGTTTTTAATAAGTACTAATAGCGAAGGAGTTATCCATGGTTTACGAACGTTAAAGGTGTAAGAGTAGACAGAGGGGATTTTGAAAGGGAAATATCGATCATATCCAAACTGGAAATGAGAAAGAAAAACAGTTAATAGAGAATTAATATCAGTACGGTTAGAGAGCAAAGAAGTCCAGTCTGTTAGGGCAAGATAAGACTGTAGCATGTTCACTCAGTTGGGGGTTCACTCAGTCTAAAGGAAGAACACAAATTATGATAAATAGTAGGGGTAGAAATAGTAAAAATAGTAAGCATCGGAAAATGATCAGTGATAGCCATGTCGACAAAGGAACTGATAAGAGGAGAATTAAAATTAGAAAAACAAGAATCAATGACGGAATAGGAATTGTATTGAGAGAGTAGTGGGAGAAAGAATTAGAAGTTGGTAACAGCCCAGAGCGGAGGATCGGATCCAAAAGAAGATTAAGGGAGAGAGAGGGTTTGTTAAAGTCAATGTTAAAATCACCAATCAAAATAAGGTTTTTACTAGATATTTGGGAATCGAGAAGTACTGAAGATAGAAAGGCACCAAAGGATGGAAGATGCCCAGAAGGCGGGCGATAAACAGAAAGAACCACAATTTCTTGTGAATTAGGAGGGCTAATAATTCATAATCAGGTGTCACTAAGCAGAAATTGGCTAAGGTAGAAAAGGAAAGAGAACGATGCAAATAGGCACAAATGCCACCACCACGTTTATTAACGCGGCCAACCAAGACCGCTTGGTAACCCGGAATAGCAGGAGATTCGCTCGAGTAAATCCAGCTCTCGGTAAATATGAGTAATTGTGGAGTGATAGAAATTATCTTGAGATTGGTTAAAGTACAAAATAAGTTGGCATTTATACTCCTTATATTCAAATAAAAAATTGACAAGATGTCAGTGGACTTGGAAATTTGAGCATTAATTATTATCAACTGAAGCAGGGGGAACAAATGTGACCATAATACTGGATAATAAATGAGGAGAGAGACGAAATTCAAAAAAAAAATAAAAAAATAGTCAAAGTGACAATAAAGTAACTATAAAAAATTGTCTAAGGGGAATCTTAGCGAGAAAAGATGATGATAAGTAGCGCTAAAAAAATAAACAAAGGAGAGGTAGTTAACAAATAAGTAGACAGTAATATGGGAATAATGTATAACCACTAATATGGTAAAAGGACAAAATAAGGATCACTAAGAATATAGAGCTAGAATAAAGAGATAATAAAAGAAAGGTGGATCGAAAAGGAGTAAATTACCAAAGAGCAGAAAAATACGAAGGAAAAAATAGAAAATGATAAGAAATTGAAAAAGAAAAGAATAAAATAAACAGATTGCAATTAAGTAAAGATAAAAAATAAAACTAGGGAAGAAAAAACGAGAAAACAGGCAATAGCTAAATGATAAAAGAGGAGTAAAAGAGCAAAAAAACATCAGGAAAACAAAAGTAAAAAAATAAAGACTGAAAAATGGTGGCAAACTATAAAAATAAGTGAAAATAAATAAGTAACAACAGAAATTTAAATAGGAAATTACATAGAAAATATAAAACGAAATATTAGATAAAAATCAAAACAAAAACAAATTTAAGTACCTAGGCCTACAGACAGCAACTACTTTCAATCTAAATCCAGAGCTAGTTCAACCATACACAGATAAAACAAATTAACAAGTTATGGGAGTTAGACAGGAAATACGAAGAAAAATTTAAAGCGTATAAATAAGCATCAATGAATTACAATATCGTCTTCTATAATAATAAATCGACCTCGACAAAACATAAAAAAACGAGGCGATCAATACATATAGTATTATTCAAGTACTAGACTATACTGAAGAAAAACAAGAACATCAAATAGAGTCTAGAGAAACATTAATTATACTACACACAAACAATGATAGCGCATATATTTATGATACACTAAGAAATAGAATCGAAATCGGTGATTGTCTCAATCAAAACTGGTTTACCAAGAGAGTTCATAACAAAGATCTTACCAGAGAAGCTCCAGGCCTGAGCGACTCCGAATCGTTTTTTTGCGATTTTTTACCCAGAGACCAAAAATTTACCCAGTCTTGAAATCATCTCTCTGAATATATTGCCATTAAATGTGACAACTCTGAATTTACAAAAGATGTTATTCTTTTAGGAACTGGTCACTGCGATTGGTGACTGTGAACAGTTTTAAAGTTATAGGAAAAATTTATATAGAGAAAAAGGAGGCATAAACTACCTTGATGTCTGAAGCACTAGGAATATGGCAACACATAATTTTGATTTTAAAATTTTCAGAAAAAGCACGACCACAGCCAGTGTAATTCCTTTTGACTCAAATCACCCAATTCAGCATAGAACAGCCACTATAAAACAATGTTTTCGACGTGCATTCACATGTCCAATTACTAAAAACACCAGGAATGAAGAAATAGCCACCACTTTCAACTTAGCTAGGAAGAATGGTTTCTCAGACCTCCTCACCAAATCCTTACTTATGAAGGTAAAATGATCGACAAATTTGCAACCAGAAGATTGAAGCGAAAAGAAGAAATATGTCACTTTCACATACCTAGGACCAAAGATCAACGTATTCGTGATTGCCTACAGAACGAAGGACAACAGTCGTTTTGTATTAAATCCAAGGACACAGACACCGATCTATTCAAAACATGTGGTGTATATAAGCTCACATGCCCAGATTGTGGATCATACTATATAGGATCCACTATATGCTCCTTCATAGAACATTTCAAGGAGCTTAGGCCCTCCTGAGTCAACAAAGACGGTAGGTCTGCCTATAAAGAACACCTATACAAAGAACGACATTGGATGGTATTGATAAAGGAATGCATAACCATTCTAAGAAAGGTAAAAAAGCAAGAAAAGATCTTAGCTAAAGAATAAATTAAAAACTGACCTTACGAATCTGTGGATGCTAGAATACTTGAGAGAGAGAAAATATCTTGTTGCAGGAAGAGATTGAAATTAGAAGACACTATCTTAAAGACAGAAAAAAGCTTTTGAATAATCAAGTTTCTTTTGAAAGAGATGCCATCATAGATATCATCAACGGACTTGATAGCGCTCCAAAATATTCATGACATCACAATCGCTCTCTATCAGATCCGCCTTTGGTTCTACTTGTCATTCTTATCGCTTATGTAAGTCTGCCAATCAGGAACATGATAATGACCTGATTGATGGATAATCTCATCTCTGTTACTATAAATTCGATGTAATGTCATCTATCTAACTGCAGCTGTTTCGCCCTTGAGGATGGTGCAATACCGAAATGCATCAGCATTAATAAATGGTTTACCCGTGTCGTATATTCTGAATTCTGTGTTAATTTTCTTAATATCAACATATACTACGACACTAGACAGCATGGTTATAATCAAGAAAATTTTTTACCAATGGAAGCATTGACAAGTATAATTATGTATACAAATCACACAGGGTGGTTAATATAATTAATTTATTGATTGGCTTTTATTTATATTCAATCAGTTCATTGATACTGTATTCCATCCTTGATTTTATTTTAAACATACTTTGTATCCTCTTCCTTAATTATGTTTAAAGATGTGTCAAGGAGGGGATTTCACAAATCATAATGGCACTGGTGGAAGATCAATTTATGGGAGGAAGTTTGATGATGAAAATTTTACTTTGAAACACACTGGTCCAGGTGAAGTGTTTAATTCAAAGGCTTGAGTTTATTTTAACTATGTTGCATAGTATATTTTATCATTTTATTTTTTAAATTTTGTCAGGTATTTTATCAATGGCTAATTCTGGGCCCAATTCAAATGGATCACAATTTTTTATAACAACAGAAAGAACAGATTGGTAAGTAAAATTTTACAATTTAAAGATAATTTTTTTTTTTTTTTTGAAATTTTTATTTATCCTTATTGAGGAGGAATTCTGATTTCTTATTCAGGTCAGTGTTTCACCTGTCAAGATTTAGATTCCATATGTTTTTCAGAACATTGCATATGAAAATTAAATTTTTCATTGAATATACAACTCAGTTGCAAAAATATACAATCACTATACAATTTCAATACATCTTTATTTTTGATGTCATTTTGCTCAAAAATGAATGGGAAAATATGAACTGAAAAGAATGCAATAGATTTCGGATATGTAGAAATCGTTTTAAAAAATATATCAACAAAATTCATCCATTCATATTGCTACAACAGAACATTAAACATACTTTCAGTCCTTCAAAAATATCCAATCACCCAGACTTGTCTATGTTTTGTACATTCTAAAATACCTAGCATACATCATTCCATGCTTTGCTGGGCCAGAATTAGGCAATGGCAAAAGGGGCCTGAACTGTGGATGGTTAAATTTGAACTGATGGGCGAGATTTCATCGGTCTCATAGAGGAGAAATAGAGGAGTACCCAAAGCTTTGTGCACAGGTTACAAACATCCCCAAATTACGTGACTCGAAGCTCTAGCTATGTTGGCACCCAAAATCCCTCACTATTTCCTTCTGCACTCCTTGCAACAACAGTTCTCTTATGGAGAATTATATTCTTGAAAATGCTAAACAACATGGTCTTTACATTGTAAACAGCGCTATTTCGCTCTCACCCATCCCCAAATCGCAATTGGCTATTTTGCCTCGATGTTGGCACCCGAAATCGCTCACTGCACAATCTAATGCATTCTCTATCTTATTTCTCCTCTATGCCTGACCCATGGGTGATAAAATAGAAATCCAGCCCTGGAAATTATGATTACAACCACCATCAGAGCATAACTCAAAATCTGTGAAGAATCTATGAAATCTTCTATTATGATTATTGGTGTGACTGGTCATAAGTCAATTGTTTTTAATTATACCTATTATGCATATTGAATTTGTAATGATTTGATTTTCTTTCAGGTTGGATAATAAGCATGTTGTATTTGGACAAGTAGTTAGTGGAATGGAAATTGTTAAAAAAATGGAGGTGATTGCTTTGATTTTTCTTTAAAAAAATAATTCAGTAATTTTTTTAAGTTGATTTATATAGAACATAAATAAGATTTACCATAATGTCAAAAGATCAAGCTGTTTTATTTATTTTTTGAATTTAGAAATATTAGGCATTCACATACAATACATGTAATAATAATAATTGTGTAGCAAATCAAATAACATTCAGTTTAATTCCTATTTATTTATTTATTTATTTATTTATTTATTTATTTATTTATTTATTTATTTATGTAAATATAAATATAATGAATACAAAAGAGAAAAAAAAATACATAAGTTAAAAAAAAAAAATTCCCGACCAGAGCCCTAATGGCCAAGAAGGGCCGATGTGTAGGGTCCCCGAAAAACAAAATTACAGCAAATCAATGAAAAAAAGGAGAAAAATAAGAGATAAGTAGAGTAAGAAACGGAGACGATTATACAGGGTGTTTATGAATTCCATTGCCAGATTTGGAGAGATGGTAGGAAAGGTCAAAACTAACAACTACTCCGAATACCATTTTCCCCACAAAAATGTTGTAAACGAGTTAAAAAGGTGTAAAGATCCCGACCAACCCCCGTGAATGCTGCACTGCATGGCACCCGCAGAGCTGCATGCAAAGCAGAAAATTAGCAACGAAAGTACTAATTGGTGAATCATGACATGCAGCTCCAGAGAATTTATTTGTTCAAATGCAGAAACGGTTATTACAATGTTACATTGAACAATTACAGCTACTGTTCGAAGTGGCCACCCTGGGCTATGATGCAGGACGTGCATCTCCGTTGCATGTTCTGCCGCACTCTCTCAAACACTTCTGGTCTTTGCTGAATCTCTCTGCAGGTGTCAAAGATTCTTGCTCTCAGCTCGTCAACACTGCCTACTAGAGTAACCTAAACCAAGCTTTTCAAATGACCCCATAAGAAAAAGTCCAGCGGCGTTAAATCCGGTGATCTCGGTGGCCAGTTAATGGGGCCACCTCTTCCTATCCAACATTGAGGGAAGGTTTGATCGAGAAACTCACGCATGGTCCAGGTAAAATGTGCTGGTGCTCCATCGTGCTGAAACCACATCTGCCGTCTGATTTCCAAAGACACATCTTCCACCAGTCCAGGCAGGATATCTTGAAGAAACGTGAGGTAATGCTCTCCATTCAGGTTTGGAAGTAGTACATGCGGTCTGATAATCTGGTCATGTAGAATTCCAGCCCAAATGTTGACATGAAAGCATTCCTGATGGCTGGAGATAGGTGTGGCATGAGGGTTATGCTCGTCCCAACTATGGCTGTTGTGGCAATTGAACATGCCTTCCTTGGTGAGTCCTGCTTCATCCGAAAATAACACAAGTGTGCTGAATACAGGATTGTTAGTAACACTCTGAATTTACCATTCAGAAAATTCCACGTGTCGTACATAGTCTCCACATCGCAAAGCCTGAACTTTCTGTTTGTGATAAGGATGTTGTTGGTGCTCATGCAGAATTTGGGTTATCTGAAAATCTTTGCAGCACGTCCTCTTCGACATGTCGTATTTGCACACTCCTTGGAGAACCAGCGTCATGTCTGCTGGGTAGAAATCGTCCCATTTCCCGTAAGCGCCAGTCAATCGCCACGAATGTTACACGACAAGGATGTCGTCTACGAGGGAACCTCTCGCAGTAGAGTCTTGCAGTTTCTCGTGCATTGCCATGAGCCTGGCCGTACAACAGATGCACATCTGCCATCTCTCCATATGTGAACTCATTCATGTTGAGATCTTTGCAAGTGTAGTGCTTCTGCTTGTACATACTTCACGGACTCTGCCTGGTCACCCTCGATGTGGAATGTGATCAACCGTGCGTTCTGATTCACCAATTAGTGCTTTCGTTGCTAATTTCCTGCTTTGCATGCAGCTCTGTGGGTGCCATGCAGTGCAGCATTCACAGGGGTTGGTCGGGATCTTTACTCCTTTTTAACTCGTTTACAACGTTTTTGTGGGAAAAATGGTATTCGGAATAGTTGTTAGTTTAGTCTTTCCCTACCACCTCTCCAAATCTGTCAACAGAATTCATAAACACCCTGTATATGAGCACTTTTCCAGAGTGGAAGGAAAAAAACTTTGATTATAGAACAGAAAATTAGGTTAAATTTTACTTTGTGCCCACAACTCGCAAAAGAAAAATTGCAAAGCTGTGAATAAATGCAAAACCTCATTCGGAAAAACCATGTAATAACAATGTTAAAACCCACAAAATCACGTATTAAATATGACAAAGATTAAGCATAAAACTGAAATTTAAACACATAAAAATAACCCACAAGAATATTCCAATTAATTTAAAAATACCACACATTAAAAAAAAAACACATTTTAAAAACATAGAGGCATTCGTCAATAACAATATTATAAACTTCAAAAGGTTTTTGTATGTTGAGCACACACTAAAACTGCAGACAATTATTCGACGCTGGGCACATTCTAAAATTTCACATCCGAATTTGATGATGGACACATTCTAAAATTTCACACCTCAAGTTGCTGAAGGGCACATTCTAAAAATCATATCTTAATTTGATGATGGGCACATTCTAAAATTTCAGACCCTAGAATGACAGTGAGCACACAGAATAAACAGAGGGTTGTAGAGACTACTAATCCACAAAATAAGAGTTTTTATTTCGTGGATTAGTGGTCTCTACAACCCTCCATTTATTCTAGCATTATCTACAGTTTCATTGGTGTTCGTCAATTTCCTTATAGTGAGCACATACTAGAAATACACATCCTCCATCTAGAGTGGGCACAAATTAAACATACACACCCAACCCCAACAGTGCGCACATTCTATAAATTTATGTGTGGTTCAAGAGTAGAAACGTCCAGGAAAAACAATACGGATATTCAGAGAATCACGTGAAATTGCAAAGCCAACAAAAAAACGTAAAAATGCTGTGAAAAAGCACTGTGAGCACAAACTTTCTGTCAGCATATTTTCATTGTAAAAATCTCAATAAAATTTTAATAATGGAAGGGGCTTCATTATTTTCTACATAAACCTTTATAGACACCTGATTTTTGGAGCAATCATTTAAATAAGCAATTAATTCATTATTCTTTTCAAAATAATCTTTACAATATCATAATTGGAACTGACTGCATCATTTTGGGATGCTTTATAGCAAATTCATGTTTAGTATTCTTTTGGCTGATTTATATTCAAATGGCTTTGTATTGGATTTCAGTTTTTACCATTTTAGTTTTCTTTTGATACTTGTAAAAGGAAATGCCATTGTTGCTGAAGACTATGAGCTTCACCCATGTGCATATTCTTTTATGTTGAAGCATTCATCATGCAGAAAATCTCAGTAGCAAATAAAGAACTATAGCTTTTAAATAAAATAAAATTCCTACTTGATATTTATATAGTTTTAAAGGCATTTCATGCAGTTGTGCAGACCCCTTATGTAGTATAACTTTAATTCTAATTATTAATCTATTTTTATTAATTAATTCATTTTGTTATATTCTTAATCATGTGCTGCTGTTGTTGATTTCAGGGTTATGGAAGTAAATCTGGAAAACCAACTGAAAAAATTACCATCAGCAATTGTGGAGAACTTATTTAAATGTAAAAATGCATGAAAAACTGTAATTTATCATTAATGTTAGATTAAATAATTTATTTTAAGTAAAACTGTGTTGTTAATAATAATTTATAACCTTTTTCACCCCTGATATTTTTCATGAGGAAAGCCCACTTGAAAGGTATTAAACATTTCACTTCTAAAAATGCTACATCAAATAGAATAACCATCATCGCATTTTCAACAGGATAGTATCATCTTTTAGCTCTTGACTTGGCTACCACATTGTTTTACTAAAAACTTCAGTTTTGTCTCATTTTTGTTTTTGGAGCATTAGTCATGTTGTATTTGTCACCTTCATCCACGTTGCTAGTGGTTAATCAGCAACCATTTATTTACTCAGAATGACTAAATGTGCATTCAATGCATATAAGTTGTTTTTGCGTTTTGATAACCCATATTTATACCATCCATACCTTTTGGTACCAAAATATGTTGATCAGCCTACCTAAAAGGGATTACAAAAATACACACACTGTACAGTCACTTTAATAGGTACACCCACAGTTGTGCCTGCTTTTACATGCCAAACAGCCTCAATTCGTCGATGTATGGATTCAACAAGATGCTGAAAGCTTTCTTGAAGTATTTTGTGTACCATGCAAACTTGAGTGTCACGTAATTCTCGAACATTAGATAGGGGTGCAGGCATGGAGCGAATATTCCTTTCCAGCTCATCCCACAAATGTTCAATAGGATTGAGATCTGGCAACTGGCTGGGCCACCACAGCAAAACAAAGTCATCATCAAGTTCCTGGAACCATTACATGGTGATGCAGGCTTTGTACATCAGTCCATTATATTCCTGGAGGCAACATGAATGGATGCACATGGTTGGCAACAATGCTTACATACACTGCAATCCAGACATGAATCCAGGGGTATCTGTGGACCTAGCGTGTGCCAAGTCCATTCCCCAACCATGACACTGCCTCCACCATAGACATGATGGGTTCATGGATTCATGTTGTTGTGCCATATTGTCTGCCATCAACATGATGCACCAGGAACTTGGACTCATCGGACCAAGCAACAATTTTCCAGTTGGCAGTGGTGCAATGCTGATGTTGCTTTGCGCGCAGAAGGCGTGCTTTACGTTTGTCTCCAATACCAATGGTACTTAATATGGCCATTGGCTGTCGTAACCTATCTCATCTAGTGGTACGTTATAAGATGATTGTCTGAGCAAGGTTAATTTAGATGTCAACTGGGGAACGGTGGCCTGTCTGTTAGCTTGCACAAATCTAGCCAGCCTCCACTGACCTCTCTGATCAATGAGCGGGTTTCCACTGGAGTGCTGCTGACTTTAAATTTTTTGTGCAGTGAATCATTTCGGTATACCATTTCGATATACAAGAAAAATTCAGGAGAACTGCCATCTCAGAATGTCATGCACTTACGATTACACCATTCAAAGTCGGTTAGATCTTTGCCCTTTCCCATTATCGCTAGGATTTATAGTCTAACCTGTCGACGGAAAGGTTGGTCACCTGACGTGAAGCGGACTGGACCAAATCATTTGTGTGCATGGGAAGATATATCTAAACTCAGTTTCATTGCTGATGACCAGATAGTTTACTTCAGGCACTGATCTATTTTCTTTTATTAAGGCTCAAAGATACTCCACAAGGAAAAGAGTGATTAAGGGTAGGCATGAAACCTGATCTACCAAGAAAAAAAAGATGGTATCAACAGAGAAAGATTTCTTTCCTTATTTTTATTTATTTATTTATTTATTTATTTATTTATTTATTTATTTTACTTTCTACCATTAATAAAATCTTTTGTTTTGGGTTTAAAGTTCTTACCTCACTGGAACTACTTGTGGCACCCAAATATTAATCTGAGCCTTTAATCACTGCAAAGCAATTATTGCCTCAGGTAGACTCACCGGTCATCAGCAATGAAAAACAATTTAATAAAGTGGCCAGAAGTTCATATTTAACTTGATAATAATAGTACATTTTTAAACATCATTTGATAAGTTATGACTCTTTTGAATAAATTGCATTTAATCAAAATACAGTACTCAGTACGCTTAAGATCTTTTCACATTAAAATGGAACAAAATTTTATTATATCTAATTTGTTATCTGATTGTATTATATTTTTAATTACATGGCATTCAAGTGTATCTATGTTGTACTTCTTTTTATTCACTTCATTTACTCCTATTTACAGTGAAAAAACATTTACAGCCAAACGACGTCAGGCATTCACCTTGGTGATGTTTGGCATATGCGCTGCAGCACCGTGGAATCCCATCTTGTTCAATTCCCTACGAACATTTTAGTGCCATGAAAATTTTTGCGTGTGCAGCAACTGTTGTATGAAAAAAAAAAAAAAAAAAAAATCTTATCACTCCACATTCCTTTAGCTGATAGATTTAATGCTGAAGTATCGAAAATAACAAAATGGATACTTACTTTTCTACACTCATGCCTGAAAATAACTTAATTTATAATACGATGCTCTAATCAATTATGGGGCAAAAGGGAGCAAAACAGCGCATCAAGTAAATGAACAATCAAGGAAAAAAGCACTTTGGAGTACTTTTTGCGTGAAGAACTACCAAAAACTTGATATATTTTTTTTTTAAATTAAAAAAAAACAAAGCAAAAGAAACCTTCTGCTCACACTGCAAAATACCTACAGGGTGGCCCAAAACCTACCTACCAAGATGGAAGTTGTGTTGTACCATAGCTAATAAGCATGGAAAATTCAAACGGGCTGGTTACAATGCATTTATAAAACAACATGTTTGATGTTTTAAACATCAATCTCAAATGATTTTGCACAATCATATTGCAAAATTGGCCACCACCTAGAACGTCTGTTGGAATGGCCAAATTTTCATGCTCAATGCATGTTGCAGTACTTATTCAATATTATTGACCAAAATTAAGTTAGGATTGACAATTTGCTAGGCAAACTTAGCACTCAATTGAGGATCATTAAATTCACCTATGAAAATGGAAATTGTTGAAAAACTCTGCTTTTGAGATATTCTGAGTAGAATCTATTCAAAAAAAATCCTGAATAAATTTTTCAATCCAAAAATCAGGACAGGATACTGGCAGGAGGGCAAAAATTTTTATTGATAAAAATAGGAAAGAAAATTCCACAGCCTGGGATCGAACCAGGAACCTTCTGCTCACCGTGCAGATGCGCCAGCCAATTGCGCCACTGCGGACATGGAAGCATTACGCTATCTACATGTCCTTTGGGCTGGCTGGAGCAGTACCCAGTTCGCAAAAAATTTTGTGGAAATATAATAAATATACTAATTAATACGAGGGACAGGCAAATGAAAATGATTGATGAGGAATTTCAGATAAAGGAAAGGACATATCTGTCAGTAGTCCCCACCATTAGCTACATATTTCTCTCACTACATCACAAGTCGCTGGTTACTATGACGAAAAATCTGTGCTTGAAGCAGGGCCGATCTTGCACCGATATCTTGATTTGCATATCCAACCCAAAGTACTGCTCCTTTAAGCTCTTTTTTCATTGGGCCAAAAAAGATAAAAATCACATGAAGAGAGGTCAGGATATAGGGTGGATGTTATAAAACTTCCCACTTGAAGCTTACCAGGGTATCCATGATTTTATTCATGACGTATGCCTGTGCGCTGTCGTGAAGCATGGTGGCCCTGCGGGATAGAAGTCTAGCATTTTGTTTTTGATCCACCATTGCAGGGTGTCCAGAGTCATTGTGTAACTATGGGAATTGATGGATGTCACTATGGAGAGTGAAGTCATTCAGAATTGGGCCAGCGAAAAAGACGATCTACCTGCACTTGGCTATATGCAGAACTTCCTCCAAGGATGTTTGCCCAGAAAGAAATTGTGCAGACCATACTTTAAATTTTTGACTCCCTCAGACAGTTCTCACCATACAAAATATGAAACATTTGTGGGCTTATTTTTTTTTTCATTTCAGTATATCACATAAAATATTATAAATTAGTGTTTTTTATTATGAAACACTTATTGTGTTTTTCCCCACTAAAGTTAGTGGAATTCCATATGACTCAAACCTTGGTCAGCAGTGGTTCTAAAGGACATAGAATTTAGTAAAGATAAAGTTCTTTTTTCGACATTAATTAATCATTTGAAATGGATGTATTTGATGGCTTTTTCTTTTTAAGAGATTTCAGTGTTTTTTTGGTTTCTGAAAAACTGGGGAAAGAACATTAAATGAAGATAAGCAATATTTTATTTTAATGAAGATAAGAGATTCTGTTATTCTTGATGTAATATTTTCTGTTAGCACAATATGAAAACCAAGCACTATTATTGAAATTATAAATGTAAGAGAAGTGTATATTTTACAAGGCGCATCCAGAAAGTAAGTTTCCCTATTTAAAAAAAAAAAAAGAACTCGCACTTACAGGAACATATTTATTGGCAACATGTACAGCAATGTTTCAGCTATTTTTCAACATAGCCACCACCAGAATTGAGACACTTGTCGTATCGTGGGATCAATTTTTGTATCCCCCTGTCGTAGAACTCTGCCGCCTGTGAATGGAACCAGCGTGTGACAGATGTCTTCAGCTCTTCGTCGTTGCCAAAAAGCTCACCGGAGGACAGGAATTTCTTGAGATGCAAGGAAACGTGAAAATCGCTGGGAGCAAGATCAGGGCTGTAGGGTGGATGATCAAACAACTCTCAGCCAAATTCCGTCAAAACAGCTGCTGTGCGTCGAGCCGTATGTGGACGAGCATTGTCACGGAGGAGCACAACACCTGCAGTAAGCATTCCACGCCTCTTGTTTTGAATGGCATGTCACAATTTCCGCAGTGTTTCACAGTAACGGTCAGTGTTTACTGTTTCACCACGTGGAAGGAAGTCAATGAGCAGAATGCCCTTCCTGTCCCAGAACACCGTGCACATTACTTTCCGTGCCGACAGCGTCTGTTTGAATTTCGTCTTGACCGGAGATCCACTATGCCGCCAATGCATTGACTGCTGCTTGGTGTCCGGGGTGATGTGCGAAATCCAAGTCTCATCGCCCGTGACAATCCTGTCGAGGAATTCATCGCCGTCATCGTGATACCGTTGCAGAAATGTCAGTGCTGCTCCTAAGCGTTGAATTTTGTGTTCGGGTGTCAGGTTTTTCGGCACCCACCTGGCACACAATTTTTTGAACAGCAGGTGCTTAGTGACAATCTCATGCAACAAGGATCGTGATATCTGCAGAAAATGGGTGCTCAGCTCCGTAATCGTGAAGCGACAGTTCTCCATCACGCGCTGCCACACAAGCTCAACAAGATCATCACTGATGAGGGATGGTCGCCACTGCGCTCTTCATCATGGACACTTTGACGACCTTCGGAAAACTGCCTACACCAGCGACGCACCATTTGCTTACTCATACATCATAGACCTGACCTGACAGAGCTGACGATGAATTTCAATTGGTGCAATGCTTTGTGCATTCAAGAACTTTATCACCGACCGAACCTCGCAGGCGGCGGGAGAAGAAATAAGAGCTTCCATTTCGGACCATTGCTACCACGCTACTGGCACGAGGCAGGACCTGTCCGGCTGGCATATGATTGATACGTCATAGATCTGTTACACATGCGCAATTGACACGGCTAATTACGTTTACTTTAAAGGGGAAAACATCGGGAAACTTACTTTCTGGATGGGCCTCGTACAATAATTTCTTCATACATTGTGTGTTGCAGTAGAAAAGTTCTCCTGGGATATGAAAGTCTGACTATGCAGTAGAAAAGTCACATATTAAAGATAAAGATGTACCAATTGGTGGGGGAAACGTATCAAGTTTGTTTGTGACAGATGCTGTGGCATAGTTATATGTTTCTTCACTACTGCCTCGTGGCGATGACTCTGCTCTTCTTGCCTGGCCTCCAGGTCACCTGATCTCACTCCCTCTGACTTAGGGTTATAAGATGAGTAAGATGAGGTTTAAGTGCCTTGTTTAGACATCCTGTTTATAATATTGTCTCATTTTGCAATAAGGCATGTTTATGTATTAACAGAACAATAAGCATCAAATTTACCAACACAATATTCAGGTAAACATCAGGTAAAACACCTATTGAAACTGTGGAGCATGTTCTAGCCCAAAAATAATTACAAAACATTTAATTAAATTAACAATAATATAAATACAAATGTATCATATGGGTAAAATATTATTAATGGTTTCATTTCATTATCAAGTTATTATTATCAATTGACAATGTGGAAATTTCTTCTGTGTAGGGCAAACAGCATTGTTTGTCTCCACATCTGGCAATAAACCGAAGTCAACTTTGTGTAGGTGGATGGAGTTCACAACAATAGAGCACTAGTTTATTGAAGGTAATGGAAATGTATACAAAACCGGGGGTTAAATGAAGAAAATTTCGTTGAAGGGAGTAGCCTGGGAAGAGAAGTGACCATGCAAGCTGCATTACCTCTCTGGATGTCCAGGGAGATTCTTTGGCAGAGAAATTCTATGGATATGTTAGCAGGTCGCCGTATTTCTACGTTTTCTTGCTTTCTGCATTCTTCACTGCGAAATGGGCCTCCTTTGAGCTGCTGTCTCGGTAGGAGCAGGCAAGGATGTCTACACAGCTTACGTCCCATAGTAGCATCTTTCCTGAATTCCAGGTGGAGAGGGTCACTCCGTCGGAGCATTTGCCATCGCTTCAAGATAGACCGTTGGGTCCCAGTGACGATGGAATGCCTGCGGTGGTGAGGAGACAGTGTATCGTGTCATTTAGATGACTATGGCGGCTTCTACGACTAAAGCTGTCGCATCTAAAGGGGTGGAGGGCCAGTTCATCAATAGTTGCACCACAGCAGCAAGGGTGTGGAAAACATAGGCGGGCACCTAAACGAAGGCCGACGTTGATGTGGATGGAGTTGTCGTCAAGGAAGGTACGCAGGGCAGGAAAGGGTAGAGCATGCAGCCAGATTCCTGATTCACTGGTGCTAATGGCGTGTAGGTGGGCGGTTGATATAACGTCGGGTGTTATGGTGAAGAGAGATTTTTGGGTGCATGTGTCATGGAGGTTCAACCAGACTTGCTGGTGTTTGTAGAATTCTGGGGCTGGGAGCGGATATTCGTCTTGCATCCAGAGTGATTCAGCTTCGGCAACGTGATGGATATTAGGGGGTAAGCCAGCATTTGCAAGAATGGAAGAGACAAGGTTGCTGGCTGAGTATGAGGAAGCCAGGAAAATGGGAGAGAGCATACTTCAGCCAGGCAGATACCAATAGGAGGTTGGATAGTATGAATTTGCAGTTGTGTCACCAGAGCGCACAACGGTTATGGATTGGTATTAGCAACATCCGGTTGTTTCAGAGCCCGAAAGAAACACGCAGAAATTTGATCGTGCTTAAATTCTACAAATATTCGACATATTTAGAAGTTGTTGTCGAAAATAGAACAAATGTATGTATATATTCTAAAAATACTTATAAGGTTCTAAACGTATTTTGTATATTTTTAAAATGGGAAAAATGAATAAAGATGAAATAAAGATGAGAGTCCTTGGTGCCAAAGTGAGTGGAAGAAAAGTAGAGTTTAATTTTAACGTATTAAAGAAATTATTGTGTTTCAGAGCATTTAATATTCTTATAGTCCATAATTTAAATATGGCATGGAGCCCCTCTTGAAATGAAATCCCTCTTTCCTATTACACTCCTGTGCTGAATCTGAATCAACCTGAATAAGGGATAAATATTTAAGAATATATACAAGTAACAAAAATAGGTCGTTGTATAGGGAAACAATTTTTACTATCTACAAACGTGATGTTGGAAAACGTTTACCTCACAATTTTTACTAACATGAGCAGTAAAATTACTATAACTACTGCTATTATTAGTACAACTACTAATAAAAAAAAATGAGTGCAACTATTATCAGAGCTACAATTGTTATAAGTTTTAGTGAGTGTCTTGTCCCGATTTAAAATCCTATGTGCCTCTTTGGGAGATTTGCTACCAGGATTCAGTATTTTTCGATCTCCTTAAAAATAAATTTGAAGTTACTGAATTTTTAGGCAATTTTTTATGTAATTTAATAAAAGTACAAAAAATACAAATTATATAATAATTAAAGGTTTGATCATGTTTTAAAACTTTTTAATTTTATTTCATTAATTTAATCCTTCAAATTTTGTAATTAATTGTATAAGTGCTTAATTAATAAAGTGTTAAATTTTTAAATTAACATCTTATAAATTAACATAAATTTATGATTAACGCAAATTAATAAAACACTAAATTTAAAGAAAACACTATTATTTATCCTGAGATGTGACCGTGTAATCTTCAGGAGAAAAATGAGGACTGCATAATTTCATGTGATTTTAAATTTTCTTTCCAGATTTGATTTTTTGAATCCAATGCTTACTTATAATTCCATTTTTTGTAAAGGAATAAAATTTCAATCCTTTATTCTTCTTAGAAGTTGCCAAGGATTGTGGAGCACAACAATTATACAGCATTTTTGCGTTAACTTAACCTTATCGGATGTTGCCAATACCAAAACTGTTCCTTGCACACTCTGGTGGCGCAATAAAAACTAAAACATCCAGCTTCCTATACCTCCCCATTTTGATGGGAAGTGTGGCTTGCCTCCAGGATGTGGTGGAAAAGGTAATGTTGCATTTGGACTGGAGACCTGATCTATATATGGAATCGAGGTCCTGAAGGGATGTCATGCATTTCCAGGATGGGGAGGAGCGTAAGATGTAGGTGAGGAAAGATAAACTAAGGGAGTGTTTAAAGGTGTAAAGAGCATAGTGGGATTGAAGTTGGCTAATTTTGCTTATCATGGAGCTCAAAACCGAAAGTTATTTTCCTAACGCGACCAGAATGGCAGCGTCTGTGACGGGGGGGGGGGGGGGCCGTACCTAAAAGGTAAACTTCTAAAATCTTGGCATTCTGGAGGATTGTAGAGAAGGGGGGATCGATGGGGGCGTTGCCAAGGAAGAGAAGCTTGGACTTTGCAGAGTTTAGGGTCAGGATGATGTCCGGGCCAAGGGAGAGAATGGAGCTAATGTCTTATAGGATGTCTGGGCTGTCGATGAGAGTAATATTGTCCATGTACCAGATGTTCATACGTGATTTCAGTGTGCTGGCAAGGGTTTGCGGTGCGAGGCAGAAGCAGAACGGCCCAAGAGGATCATCCTGTTGGACACCCCAAGCAGAAATGATGGTGTGGGATCCAAACAGCAAAGATGAAAAATTGCCACAGCATTGGAAGAGAAATGGGAACAGGTCGGGAAATTTATCCGTTTTCCGCAAAGATAATTGTATGTTACATTGAAACCCAGGGCAAGTAAACCTTGTGATGCACGATGCTAGAGTCTCACTCGCGAAAAAGAATAAATGAGATATGGTGGAAGCAATTGCTGAGAAAGTTGGAACCAGTTTTGGGACATTTCAGCATTTTCTCGATAAGGCTGTGCAGGCAGTCTACTTCCTGGATGTTGCCATGGCCAGGCTCTGAAAATTTTTGTTCGATAGAACAAAGATTGGGATATTTTAACATAAAGTTTATTAAAGCCAACATCATAATGGAATTTCTGTTCTGTGAGGAAAACGTGTCAGTTTATCGAATTGAAGGCATTGTTGAAGTCAAGCTTAACCATAACGTGAGGCTATGAAACAGAGGAGATGTAGGTGCGGGCGGTGTGGACTGTGATTTCTGCCACCCACAAGAAAATTAAATTAATAAATGCATAAAATTTACATAATGAATAAAAAATAATGAAATTAAAAAAAAAAATTGAATAAAAATTTATAAAAAAAAAATAAGAAAAATTAAAAATAAAATTAAAATGGATAAAAAGGACAAAAAAATTTAATTAATTTGAAAATTGATTTCCAATTTGATCTGTCCAATAGGTCACTTGAGATGATAATTATATGATTACAAGGTCTTTTGGGCCATTTTTTTTTAAATATTTTATTTGTATAAAAATTTTATATTTTTTTTATATATTTTATTTTTTTCCCTTTTTTTTATTTTATTTATTTATTTTTTTACTATAACATGTGCTTTTTCTTTGGATTAAGTTTCATTGGTCACCCTTTGATTGGCAGTTGTTTACTTGTTCTGATATTCTCATTGGACAGTACAGAGGGTGGCCAATAATGTTTTGAAACAAATTTGTTTATTTATTGCCGTTGAATGGAAAGAGGTAGAACGTTACAGTTACTCAATCTGGTAACCCTTTTTATAGTAGATTTGCCTGCAGCGCTTTCGCCATGCCACCAAGGCCTTATCGATGAGATCCTGGGACATGTTGCACCACTCCACCCACAGCGCCTTATTAAGCCCGACTAGAGCCTCTACTTTATGGTGCCACAGGCGAAGAAATCCATCGGGGCCGCATCCGGGGACTGTGGCATCCACTTTTCCGGAGATATGTATGAGAATTTCTGGCTATCCAAAAACTGCAGCATGTTCCGTGCCACATGGGAGTATCCTGCCACCATTGGGGTATAATCGAGGGGCATCCTTGGTCACAAATGGTTTGATGATCTTCTGGAGGTAATATTGAGAGTTTATCTTGGCTCTGGGCTCGATGAACCACAGTGCTGTCTTGCAGTCGTAGCAAACACCTCCCCATACCGTGACGCCCATTGAATGTATCGCTTTCCTGATGACGGGTGTTTCGGGGAACCGACACACCTTTGGTAGCGTAGTACACTCGTCGTTGACCTTTGCAATCTGACAGATAGAACCAGGCCTCATCTGTGTTATGATATTTTTGTCATTTTTCAGCAAATAATGGTACAGGGGCCATGATCTTTGCCGTCGTTTTTCTATGTTGGCCGGTGACACCCCATGAACTTTCTCCTTTTTCACAGCTTCAGGTTGAACGTTTTCCACAGATGGTACTGTATCGTTGATCTACAAAAATGCAGCAATCGGGCCATGGTTCGCTGACTCGGAGGATTGTCTGATTTAGCCATTTTCTTGAGCCTTTTCAACTTGGATGTTTGCTGGAACCATTTGTGGACGTCCCAATTGTTTCTTCCGTTTTGTAGCTGTCAGGGGTTTGTTAGCCAGGGTTTCCATTTCCGTTCTGATCCTTGAGATTATGCTTGCACTTACAACATGGTTAGACTGCTTGACAACTTTTATAAATTGAGATGTGGACCATTTCTGTCGTAAAAAACCGATAATTTCCCCCTTTAATTGGAGGCCAATTCTCGGTCATGGCATGGTTGCATATGCTCACACTGAAATTGCATAACACGTGGGAAATCAAGATTACATAATTTGCATGCAGCAGCATTCTAGCCTCAACGCAGGAGGCTCTATGAATTTTCAGATTTGTTTCAAAACATTACTGGCCACCCTCTGTACTAGGTACATACTGTTTTCCCTGACTTATCTCCACACAGATCGAAGAAAAAAAGCTTTGCTGTAGAAATAAGCACATACATGGAAATTAAAGAAAGGGTTAGTGTGGAAGCAGTTTTATTTTCTCTTATCAATATTCAGGAATTGCCTCTTTGATGCTTTCTTTTATATCTTCTTGAATCCCATTTTTAGTCTGTGTTATGCATACATCATATTTGCATATATAGCTGAGATTTAATAATTTGCAATTGCCATAAACACTCATTTGCCACATTTCAAGTCAATCCAACAATTGTGTGATGGTGTTGCAATTTTAATGAACAGCAGTGTAATTTTCGTTTGGAAATGAAGGAATTCCCCATCTGAGAGTCAGGTGCCCGTCTTATCATTAGGTGTCAACCCTAGACTACCTTGTACAGTTGGCGAAGGACAACCTTGCTGTCCCGTGTCTGTGATAATCCAGTTGATAGAGATGATGAGCATGATACTTGTGGTCCCTGGTTCGAATCCAGGTCACAGAATTTTTCGTTCCATTTTTTCCATGAATATCTTTACAGTGTAATTGTGAACCACACACAAGCACCATCAGTGATCCTCAAGGTAAATCATGACTGAGGTTCACTGGTGATCATGGTCAATGAAAGTGGTAAATTATTTCATGCTAACTAGTCACATACAAGGCAGGATTCAAAATAAATGATGGTAAATATTCCAGTTTCAATGGCATTCTTGTCTCTATCATTCCTCCTACTAACTTGTGATGAACTATCTGCCTTACATGTTAGTTCCTCGTTTGAGACAAATTTTTTCCTTCAATCCAGTATAAATCAATGAAAATTTTAATATATTGTCAATATTTAATATTAGCAGGGATGGATGATAATAGTTATTGCACATCCCTGATATTAGTTATTGCACATGAAATGTTGGATATTGGGATGAAGTAATTTTCTTATTTATACACACCGCCAAATGGTGTATTGTTTTGGAGAGTGAGGGTTAAATATCCCTGCACATGAACAAGGAATATTTGGTTTCTAGGTTGTAGTGTGATACAAATGCGGATTCTTTTAAGAGTTCAAACTTGACCACAAAGCATCAGAGGCAGCGAGAAACATCAACAAAGCATTTGGAAATGACAGTAAACGAACGAACCATTCAGCAATGGTTCCAAGAATTCAAATCTGGTGACAAGGGTGAAAACTGTGAATACTAGTGGAGTCTTACCCTCAGCAAACTGTAAGGGACATGGCAGAGCCCTCACCTGCTATTCAATAGTAAGCCAGCCCAGTGACCAAGAGCCTGGGTTCTTATCACTTGTGAGACTAGTGGGTCACAGGTTTGAATGCTGCTGAGGGCATGCATATTTTTTACTAACTGCCTGGAATACTGAGCAAGGTTGAATTTCTAAGCCTGTGTAGGCCAATGACCTGCTAAGTTGAATTTCCTAATGATTTGAATCAAGTCAGGGACTGCCTTGGCCTGTAGTGTCTTACAAAGAGGAAGAACTATTCAATAGTTTTGACCACTTGCAAGTATTTGGTAAAGTCAAGAAGCTTGACCTGTCTGAATAAAACATGAAGAGTAAACTGGAAAAACAAGTTTCAAAAATTACACAACTTGAACTATGAGACTCTCTCTCACCCACTTGCCAACCAGCTACCACTTTTTTAAGCATTTGGACATTTGACAGGGAAAAGCTTCAACAATGAAGCAGCATCAAAAGTACCAGAATGCCGGACTTCTATGAAACTGGCATAAAGGTACTGGTATTTCGATAGCAAAGGTGTATAGCATCTAATGGTGCCTATTTTGATTAATAAAAGTCACTTTCCACAGAATTACTGTCGTTTGAAGTTTCACAACCAAATTTGGCATTTCATGAGCAATGATATGCTAACATTATATCTAGGGTTGGGAGTATTCAAATACAGAAATGTATTTATGAAATGTATTTTAAATACAATGGGAAGTCAGTAAGTAAGTTGCAAATGGATATAGAAATGAAAGAAATATGAGTACTGATTTGAAAACTGCTTTTATTTCTTCACATAATCTCCCTGTACATTGAGATACTTGTCCCATTGTTTCACAAACCCCTCAAAACCAGTAAGATAAAATTATCTGGGCTGCTGCCTGAACCAGGTGACGACTTCCCTTTGTACAGCTTCATCATCACTTCAATTTAAAGGACCGAACAGCTTCATCATAGAGAAAGTATTCACCCAAAAGATGATGTTTATGAGGGCCGAGCAAACGGAAGTCACTTGGAGCAAGTTCAGGGCTATACGGAGGATGCTTGAGGACTTTCCACTTGAACTTTTTCAGAATCTCAGTTGTCTTGTTGGCAGTAAGAGGATGTTCACAGTCTTCTGGTATTACGAGGGCATACTGCTTATCATATAGCCCAGATTTTGCTCCCCACAACTTCCATTTGTTCGGTCCTCTTAAACATCATCTTTTGGTGACGATGAAGCTGTACAAAAGGAAGTCACCACCTGGTTCAGACAGCAGCCCAAGGAATTTTGAGTGGCTTGTGAAACAATGGGACAAATGCCTCAATGTATGGAGATTATGTGGAGAAATAAAAGTATTTTTCAAATCAATATTTGTATTTAATTCATTTCTATTCATTATTCGAAGATGTATTTGAAAATGTATTTAAAATATTTTTTTTTTGGTATTTAAGTATTTAAATACAAAAATTCCACTTTTAAAAAATGCTCTTACCAATCTACTTTAAATTCATAGAGAAAAACAAAACAAAGGAGAACACAAAAACTCTTGTCGCAGATTAGTAATTTGTTGTTACAAATTTATGACTTGTAAAAACAACTGAAAGGAACTACCAAGTGATGAGCATCAACTCAAAAACAATTTTTCAGCACAGTGAATATGATTCATTCTTTTCTTTTTTAATAATGTGAATGAAAACGAATACACTATTCTGTCTCTTTCTTAGTTCATTGATTCAAACCATTCAATCAATGTTCTTACAAATATCCATGCTTTGAAAAGGTTTTTAGAAAACATAATACATCCCCTACCATCATCTGCACCTGTTGAAAGGCTATTTAGCATTGGGGGCTTAATCAAAACTGTTACAAGAAATAAGCTGAAAGACACGACTTTTGAAATCTCTCGTTATTAAAATGTAACAAATTTTTAAAATAAATATTGTATCAATATTTAAAAATGTTTATTAATTAAAATATTGTAAAAAATGAGTTGTATGGAAGTTTTTGCTTACTCTTTGCTTTGATGATACTTATTCAAGTATTTAGTACAGTAGAGCCACGATAATTCCAGTCTCGGTAGTTTGAGGTTCCATTTATTTTGAGCTGAATAACTCTCGAAATTAAATCTTTCCATGTACATTACTTTCTGTTCTAAATTCCACTTTGGACTGTAAATTAAACCATATAAATGTAAATCTTTCCCCATAGTCTGAGCTTTTCTAAATTTGAGGTACAGTCAGCCCCCAATTACCTCAAAATTTTGGGGCTCTACTGAATTTAAATACTCAAAAAAGTGTATTTGTACTTAAATACATTGGTTGTAGTTATTTAAAAATGTATTTTAAATACAATTTTTGAAGTAAATGTATTTTAAATATGTTGGAATTGTATTTGAACCCAACACTAATTATATCTTTTGGAATACCCATGGTGTAAGACCACAGATGTCTTCATTTCAGATTTGTAACTTTTCCTGCTTCTATTCTTCAAAAACCTGTTTTGTTTTGCTTTGAATAAAAATGAATTAGTGAATTTGATATGTTTATTGAATTTTTTTGTCAGAACTGGCTTTAGTGTCAATTTTATGTGTCCAACATCTACTCATTTCTTCTTTCTTATTTTCTGTTCGTATTTTCTTCAAGTAAGCATATTTTCAAGCTTGAAAATCAGTCATAACACAATGTCATGCTGTCTTCCCCAACTAAAAGAAATAGAATGAAGGAGATCCTTAAAGGAAAAAAAAATAAAAAAAAAATAAAAATTATCACCATTCTATCTCCCCCCCCCACACACACCATTTAATCTCCTCCCCACACTGGACTCATCAATCCCCTGAAATTCCATCAGTATAAAATATTTTTAAATACAGTGGGGACCACTTAATGTAATCACTTTGGAACCAAGCCAAATTGATAACAATAACCAAAGTTGAAATGAAGAAGTGTCATTGGAACTTTACAAGACTACAGAGCCTTTCTTTACATATACAGGGTGTCCATAAAGCCCCGTTTCCACGAACCGAGTTTTTCTCGGTTCGGTTCGCGGAACTAGATCCGTAATCCCGTGGAACCGAGACTCGTTTCACCAACCGCGTTTGAAACTCGTTTGAAACTAGTTTCGTTCAAACGAGTTTTGAGAACTCGTTTCATCGACGAAACCAGTTTCGCATCGCAGGCTCGCATTTAATTTTCAAAATGGCGGAAAGTACGAGAAAGCGAAAGAGCGCGGTGGAATGGGGAGAGCAGGATACGATTGCGTTAATAATTTTATGGGGGGAGAAAATTGAAGATCTGCGACGTGCAAAACGTAAAAAAACTGTTTTCGATCTTTAGAGCGGATGAATTGTTTTAACATTGATTTGAATGGGGAATATTGCCTCATGTCAGATCGCCGAATTAGCGAAGAAACATCTATAAATAAATAAATCCGGCGATCAAATACGAAAAGGGAAAATAGAAGGAAAAGGTAGCGAAAGAAGAATGCATAGGAGAAGTAGGAAAAAGAGCTGTCCGCCCCCTAGAAATGACAATGGAAGTACCAAAGCGGTGAAGAGAGAGAAATCGGAGCATTGTTGTGAGAAAAAAATTACGAGAGGACAAGTGATTGGAAGAAAAGGGGAGGTAGGAAGAAAAAGAGAGAGAGGTTTGGATTCTGAAGCGGAACAATACTGAGCCACCAATGTGACGATTTCGGTCTGATCCATAGCTTGTATTTCTTTCTTTGATTTTGTATAGCTAATAAAGAAAGCAATTAACTCAGCAGCGATTGATTTTGCAATTGTCGACAAATAATTGATCTATTATGATGCTGCAAATAAAGCATCAATGTTCTGCATTGGTTTATCTGTTCATTGATATGCAGTAAATGCTTTAGCCGCATTAGTATAGTCACTAAAATAAATCTGCGTCTTTGTTGGGCATCCATATTTGTTGACAATCCCAAAATGCAATGCGTACTGCAATACGAATAATCCCACAATGCAATGGGTCAAACGAGAACCCAGTTCGGTTCGTGGAACAAGAGGGGAAGCCTAAAACTAGATCCGCGGAACTAGTTTGACGAATCGAGTTTCCCGAAACGAGAATTCTCAGTCCGTGGAAACGGGGCTTAAAGTCTCTCTACAGTGAAAAACAAAAGCAATAATCCAATAAACGGGAAAATATAGCACTTGTTCATTTATGTTAGGAATGAACTAATTAAGTGGTGAGGGTATGCACAAGTTTACAGGAGATGTTGAAAGTACCTTCTGTCCATGCACAAACACAAATCCACTCATCTGTGCTTGTTTTGATGGGAATCATCATTTTACACTGTGGAGGGACTTTATGGACACCCTGTACATAACATACATGCTACAGCAATAATCAAGATTAGTACAGTATTAATCAAGAATTAGTGGAATTAAGCAAAAAATTTGTGTAATGTTGATTGCCTGCTGGTTTTCCTTAGTAGATCATCAATTTTCTTTCATATACATAATGCCACTCAAAGTCTTCCATGAAATGATGAACTCCTTTTCAAAAACAGCAAGTGCTTTGCACATTTCAAGAAGAGATGGTGGAATGAATGTTTCTTTGATAATCTATACTCGAACAGTGTAGTGTATCAGTATTGGTGTGGAACTAAGCTTAGCTTCCATAATCTCACCCTTTATAAAACTGAACTAGAAGAGAAACCTGATGTACCCGGAAAGGTCATCCATAGTATGAAAGAAGAAAAGTATCTCCTAAATGGAGACTAATTTGATTTACGATAGACTAATGTCTCTTCATTCTGTTTTAGTGAAACAACCAAATAAAGAAAACCCACATGATTTCTTGGCTCTATTAGTGGCTACAATGGCTTAAATAGAGCCCTTTTTACAGCCTGTAATTGATGTTTTTAATTGGTTCCAAGGATTTGAATCTTTGCACGTGGAATTTCTACATAAAAGTTTAATCTTTGCTATTTCATAACAATAGCCGATGTTTTGATAACTATATCCAAAGTTTTGATTACAATAACGGCGGATTTTCAATGTATTTGTACATAACCGTTCCGTTCCGCACAAAAATGAGAATAATGGATGATTGATAACATTAACCGTGATTAAGCAGCACCGACTGTATTAAACTTTATAATCATTCATTTATTAGTATAATCATTTATTATTTTTTATATGCTTTTATTTAGCTTACTTTTCTGTGTGCCTGTACGCATCTGTCCGGGTCAAATCTTGTAATCAATATTAAACCAACTTCTCGACAAACTAGAGCTGAAACTTGATACACATACACGGGACCGATGACAATGCATGTTAAAGGAAAAAATTTTCAAATCGGTTAACTGGAACATGTTCTAGGGCACAAATTCATTTCACTCGTCCCTCCACAAGTCGGCAACTTGGTTGCCGATTTGCGGAGGGACGGTTTTATATGAATTTATTGTTAGACCAAACAATTAATTTTACAAATTGTTGACACTGGCTTGAAGAGATATTATATAAAGCATAATAAAAGCGTGGGTTGAAAAAAAATCCCTTTTTCCCCTCTTAATTCTTGTTATTTCACTTTTAGTCTCAGAAAAAAAAATGATTACTCAAATGATATACGGTAGTTTTTATTCAGTGTGATTCATGAAGAATGGTGTAAAAGTAAAAAAAGTAGCAAATGGTGTTAGTTTGACTTATTCACTCCTGACCAAACTAGCACAACTGTAGTAAGATGTTATATTTCTAAGTTATACCTCCACACTACACATATTTGAAGTTGGTACCCTTAGTTAAACGACAGATGTCAAGATGTCCACTTTGCCCTATGTATTGTGTAAAAATGGTAACAGGCCAGTCAGTGAGGGGGAAAAATGAAAATGATATGCAAGTTATAATGATATTGTCTGTATCTGCTTTCCCTGCCCAACAATTGAGTGATCTGGAACAATGCATCTGCTAAGCAGTGGAGTCGATATTCCAGGATATGCTGGGATGCATCTTGACATCTGTCATTTCACCAAAGGCCCCCCGCAACGAACACATAAACGTACAGGTAAAACTTAAATTCTTAACCTGTCTTTTTATGTAATTACAGTTACGTTATGTTCCGTCAGGAGTAATAAAGCTACTTTACTTTTGCACCATTGTTATTCAATCACCCTATAAGTCTACAATTTTCAGAATGTGTGCAATGGCTCTCTGGAATGCCATGAGAGGATCATAATTGTGCCACAAAATTTTTTTTAAGGTCATTAAATAAATAATCTTTGTTTCTGTTAATTAATAAATCATAAAAAGTATTCTCTTTTTTGATCATCAAAATTTAACTGTGCTACAAAAGTTTAACTATAGGTTCATGTGCAGTGTGAGATTGAAAAAAAAAATAAAAAAGGTTGAAACACACTACTGTATAAAGAAGCTTTTAAATTCCTAATTTTTAAATAAGGGTATCATGATCTAGGGTGGCTATGACCTCAGTGTAAAGGACAATTTTTTGACAAAGGAATGCAAGTACCCAATGGTATGTTCAAGAAAATTAATTGAACAGAAGCAAATTCTTTTTGCTTTTCATTTATGTGGCTGTCTTAATTCCATGCAATGTCCAAATTGAACTACAGTACTTCTATCTAACATCTAATTAAAAATCCTGTGAAGATGAAATCATGAAATCAATAAATTAGGAGTTCTTAGTATTGCTTCTATCAATGAAATTAGTAGAGACTTTACAATACAATAAAGGGAGAACAGAGTTTCCGGCTAGTTTCGCCATTTATTCCCGGCTTTATCAAGGATATACACGCTAGTTCGGGACAGATTAACCTTGCAATAAAGGAACAAGTACAGTTGCGATATCATTGTATCAATGCATAGGATCAATAAGGAAGAGGGAGTAGTAAAAAGTAAACTTACTCTAAAGAAGGGACAATTGCTTGCTACAGAATTATTTGGATAATGTCCACACAATCTAGGTAAACATTTAAAACTAATTACATGTACTTCGTTTGACTTATTGAAGGTGTGTGGCTTAATTAGAAACGGCGTGGAAACCTTCATGATAGCCATGACAAGATATAGTTCCGAACAGGTATCTATGCATTCGTTATTAAATAAATGTATGAAAAGTTCTGAAAAGTGAAATTAAATTTGTAAAATATGAAGAGCAAATAATTATAATCGCACATATTTACTATATAATTATATTTAAAAAAAATTCTAGGAACTATATTACAGCTGTGCATGCACATGGCCTTCTTGCTGTCTGTACTTGTTCCTTCATTGCAAGGTTAACTTGTCCCAAACTATATCGACAATCGAACAGTGAAGTGTACATTTGTTAGGATGGGACGAAAGCAGCGCTTTCACAAAGCTCATCCAACCAGAATAAACTCCAAATGAAATACACTGAGGTAGTCAAGAAGCCTAACCAACCCAAGCGGTCTTCCATATTATACAAAAAAGAAAATAAGATTGACGATTGTCAGAAACAAAAAACAAACGAAATAAAAAAAAATTACAAGTAGAAATAAGATTATCACATCTTCCAGTAGTCTGGGAAAGAGACGTTGCTAATATCTTCAAAATTGATGTCAAGAACGTGCCTCGGTTTACGATACTTCGTATGCCAGTTCATATTCATTGAGTTCTTCAGTATCCCTTTCACAAGCTTATTGTCGTGAGTCTTCATCTTCTGTATCATAATCAAAAGGAGATCCTGTATAAACTTTCCGATATGGGCCATGTTTAAATCCAAGTGGATGGATTGGTTTTTCACCGTCCTTCTGTCCAGCTGGGCAATGGTCCTCAGGGTAACATTCTGGAATGACTGTAGTTCACTCCATCTGGTTTTACTGATAGTCGCCCACGCAGGCATGCCATAGAGGAGTATGGTCCGGATAATCGATTTGTACAGAAGTAGCTTGTTGTCAATGCTGAGGGCGCTGTTGCGACCCATGAGAGCTATGATACTGTACTTAGCCCTCTTCGCTTTATTCAGAGCATAGGACATATGCTGGTTCCATGAGAGTCTTGAGTCAATGATAACTCCCAGATATTTGTAGTTGTCCACCCAGGCCAGTTTCTTATTGAACAGAACAAGAGAATCTGGGGGATGCCTGAGCTTCCTATTGAGGTACAAAGCCTTGCACTTTCCGACGTTAAGGTTCAACTTCCAGCAGTTAAACCAGTCTTCGAACTGCTTCAAGGCGCACTGCAGCCGAGTGATAACGTGAGCCGGCTGGTGTGCCCATGTCATAATGGCAGTGTCATCCGCATAAAAATACAGATTACAATTATCGGGTCTCGGGAAATCATGTACAAAGTAATTAAATAGCACCGGCCCGAGGACAGAACCCTGAGGGACACCGGCCTTTACAACACGGGGTGTGGAAAGATTTTCTCCAACTTTGGCTTGATAGGATCTGCCATCAAGAAAGGATTTCACCATCAAAATCAAATCGGCAGGGAACCCGTCTCTGATCATTTTGTAGACAAGGCCCTCATGCCACACTTGGTCAAAAGCTTTACTGACATCGAGAAATACCACCCCACAGTACCTGGATAGGTTCAGGGGGGTGCTCAGGTCTTCAACGAGCCTCCATATCTGCATCGGACAAGAGTGGGCAGCACGAAAGCCAAACTGCTCTTCCCGAAAAAGGTCATTTGCTAGACAGTGATCTTGGAATCTGACGAGGATCGTTCTCTCCAACACCTTGGACATCGTGGGTAGCAGGCTAATAGGTCGGTAACTCGCCGGAATTGCAGGATTTTGCCCCTGCTTGGGGATGCTCAACACAATAGATTTCTTCCAAGCCACAGGGAAATAAGAAAATTTCCAGCAGTCGCTAATGATATTGGTGAGAAAGTCAATAAAGTTCTTTGGGAGATTCATAAGGGCGTTATTACTCACCTTGTCTTTTTCTGGAGTCCCAAACTATTGAGGCTTCATGCCCTTATATACAGAAACATGGTAAAATGGAATAATATGATTGGATAAAATACAACGAATGAGATGATAAAGTCGATGAGCAATATATCAGGTGCAGGGGAAATTTTTTTCGTTTTTGCAAATATTACAATTGGCACTCAGATTAATGCATAAATGAATTTTTTATTCATTGAAATAATCTCCATCATTATCAACAACTTTCTCCCAACAAGATACTAACTCATAAATTCCTTTTTTATAAAAGTCACGAGTTTTACAGTTGAAAACACACTCGGTTCATGTTTTAGCTCTTCTTCTGTCTTGAAGCACTTGTTTCTCAAATGGTTATCAAGAGATCGGAAAAGGTGATAATCTGTTGGAGAGATATCCGGAGAGCACGGTGGATGAGGTAACAATTCCCAGGCAAGTTTGTTTATTGCCTGACGGGTCATCTTTGCCGTATGCGGACATGCGTTGTCATGAAGAAAAACAGCACCCTTACAGTTTGCAAGAGCTGGCTGTTTTTGCTTGATTTTTTCATGTGTAGGTTGAAGCTGACCAACATACACGTCTGCTGTGATAGTTTGTCCTGGATTTTGCAGCTCATAATGGACTACACCAGCTGTTGTCCACCAAACACTCAAGAGAATCTTCCTAGAGCAGAGTTCTGCCTTGGCTCATTTGCGAGGAGGTTCATTTGCTGATAACCACTGATACGAACGTCGGTTATTATCATATAAAACCCATTTTTCATCACATTTAAGAATTCGATCAAGAAATGGGTCGGAATTGTTACGTGATAGCAGAGAAGTGTAAATGGCGAGTTAAGGTGATGCTTATTGTTTTCAGTCAATGCATGGGGCACCTATTTATGCAGTTTTCTCACTTTTCCAATCTTATGCAGATGACTTCTTATGGCCCAATCGTCACATCCAAACTTAGAAGAAAGCTCTGCACTACTCTGGCTTGGATCCGACTCAATTTCAGCTTTCAGGGTGTCATCGTTGATGACTGACGGTCGGCCAGTACGTGGTTCATCTTCAAGACGCTCATCACCAGTTCTAAATTTTTTGAACCAATTCTGTGCCATCTGGTCGGTAACAGAATCATCACCGAATGCTGTACAAATGTAACGAGCAGCTTCCGTTACAACAGGCAAGCTTGACTTACTGGTGATGTAAGTGCCACTTCAGATGTTTTTTCAAAATAAAATTGAATTTTTTCACTTAGACAAGTAAGTGCAAAAGAATGACCAATCATTTCTCTTTAATGTATAAAAAATTTGCATTATTCAAATCATCCTACGAGAGGATTGTAACCATTCAAAAAGTAAGGGTGAAGAAACGAAAAAAACTTTCCCCTGGACCTGAGAGTCTGGGTACAATGACTGGATAAAGGTAGAAGCTAAATAAATAGCCAGGTGTACATTGATTTTTATCCTTTATTGTACCCAAGCTCTTATCCAATTTATGTTATTACATTCGTTGTATTTTATCCAATCATATTATTCCATTGTACCTCTGCATATAAGGACATGAAGCCTCTAGCACATATCCTTGATAAAGCCGGGAATAAATGGCGAAACTAGTCTGAAGTCTGTTCGTATTGTATTGTAAAGTCTCTACCAAGATGAAATCAAACAAACCTTATCATCAGATAAGTTTAATTTATGTTACTTATACATTATTTGTGCTGAATTTTTCTTACATAATATATTTAAAATCACTTAAAGATTATTTTGCATCAGATCATGTTTATTTTCAATATTGCCTAATAAGTAATGAATATACCACAAATCTGCCTAGTAACATGCCAGCAAATCTTGAATTATGAAGCTACCAGGTTAATCAATTGAAATGCAGCTCTGCATCTTCATTCCAAAAGTAGAAAATGCACTCTTCGAAAATGGATGTGCAGATTGTGCACTGCACTAGCATACCAAGCTAGAGGTAGTGGCCATAGGTGAAAAAATTCCAAAATGCATCAATTTTTCATGTGCACATTTTTCTATTTTCGATAGGCAAAATCAAATTATAATATGATAACATAGTTTCGAAAACTAAGTAACTTTTATCAGGGGTGCCAAATCAGTTTCTGTACAAAGGTGTCATACATATCAGCGCTGTTCCTGTTAAGACGCTTTTGCAAGAAGCACCACTTACGCATAGATATTTTATTGGCACAGATGCACAATTCAAATGAAGTCCTTCTTTCATTATTCTACTTCACACTGAAAGAAGGCTGGCAACCAAAATCATATCCATGCCAAAAAAATATCTATGTAGAAGTGGTGCCCTATTTTTTTTTTCCCACCATCTTTACTGTAAATATCCACAGTTTTGTTGCTTTTCTAATTTTATGCATCCCATTGCCTCATTTATTAGCAAATTCTCTGCACATATTCCCACTGTGAACAAAATCATTCTGTATCACCTCCTGTGATGAAAAATTTGTTTCACAGGGCTTTCTTCAAAGGGGACAAAAACATGAAAGTCATGCAGAGATGTCCCACCTAACAGCAAACTTTGATGAGCAAAGTCATGGGGCAGAATGTTTACCACTACAAAAACAAGTTTTCTAACATCAGAGCTATTATAAACTCCACCTGCATTTTATTTTTCACCCACATACACTGGGGCATTAGCCAAAAAAATGATCCCCTTACATTTTGCTTAAATAGTATTCCAACTTCCTAGGCAATCTTTGATTTGCAGATATTAAAGCTGACAATAAAAAATATAGCATATTTAAACAATAAATATTAAACAAGATATTTTTTTTTCAGTTACAATTTTAAATTTTATTTTATTTTCCCATAATTAATAGATTGTAAATTTATTTACTTTGAGAGAAATACAGGGTGTATCAGGTTCGATGGTCCTTCAAAATGTTCAAAACTCAAATGTTAAGGGGCTAAACATCACACAAAGTTTGCTGAAAACCTGTCGAAAACATCATTTAATCTCAACAATTGCCGCCGATTTAATTGTAATCGCTCCTTTGAATTTAATGAACTGCTGGTGCAGAAAATTCATAAATAACGTAACGACGCAATTTAAATTTTGAGTTTTCGACATTTTCGATAAGGAACTTAAAGTTTGTAATCATGCAAAGGATCACGCTAGGTACTTTATGATACACCCTGTATATTGAATGTGATTAAAGTAACTATAATTTTTATAAAATGATTGGCCATTTAGTTACCAAAAAGGTTATTTATCTCCAAACTGGACAAAGCAATTGTTTGGTGTTCTAAATAAATACTGACAGGGATGGATGAAAGGATACGGAGTATATTAAAATTCCCAAGTAAATCCCTTAATAAACAGCTACTGGTTACTTAAAAAAATTAATAGCTTGTAACATGAAGGATGAAGGCTCCAAAATAAACAAAGGTTTTTTGTTTGTTTGGTTTGTTTTTTGTTTCTTTTTTTTTGTTTCGTTTTGTTTTTTATTTATTTATTTATTTATTTATTTATTTATTTATTTATTTAATTTTATTTTATTTTTTACAAAATGTGGAAAAAATATAGCCAAAAAAAGTAATAAAATATTTATTACTTTATCTTCAGTGACTATTAAACATCTAGCTTGGTGCAAGATGTTTACTGCATTACTAATTATATGATGCATGATATTTTTGTACATGTACTCATAAAATTATACTCGTTTAATTTGTTTTTACTTCGTGTATCCGACGTCATAAAGCGTTAAAATAAACCTGGATAGCATCTAAAAATCGTTGATTATAAAAATTTCATTGAAATTAAAGAATGGGTGGGATGATAGATTAGCATCCGTCAAAATCTAGTTCTTTTAAATATATTCCAGATAATTTTAGCCATATCTCTTCTCGAATACGTGCGCATACATATGTAATAGTTATTTGTGTTATTTTTATAAATATAGTTATGTAATATTTTAAAGAACTGAAATATTATTTTAATTTAAAATTTATAATAAGCATAACTGAAATTGGTTTAGATCCACTATGGGAAAATGGGATTAATTTGCGAAAACGTATAAAAGAGCCTTTAATTAAGTAGGGGGGGAAATAAATATATAATTTTTGTATTTTCAGAATTTCTATTTTGAACGCACTTGGAGAAAGTATGTGGCGTTAACAGATTGTTTGGTATATATTAATTTACGGTAAGCGATGGGGATTAGTGAATCTTTTCTTAAGTTTTCGATTTGAAGAAATTATTCTTGTTGCTCATTGTTATCCTACTGGAAAGTTGGTTAAGATTTAATTTCTTTAATGGAAAAATGTAGATGTAGGTATGAAAGGTCGCTTTATTTAATTCCCTCCCTCTTTGCCTCCACCAGTGCTAGTAGTAGTAGCAAGCAATAATAATAAAATCAATATTTTCTGACGGAGTTTGCATAATCAACTATTTATTCAAGGGTGCTGCCATCTATAAAAATGCAAATATTTAAATAAAAAAATAATATTGATAATGAGCGTAGAGAAAAGAAGAGAACACGATCTTTACACAAGTAGTGATAATGGAAAATCATTATTTAAATTTATGCAAAATATGTGAATTGCGAGGTTTTTAAGTTTTTCCTAGTGAAACAAATTACCCACAATTCCGTAGTAATTAAAAATGGCTCCCCTGTAATTAGCAGACGGCTTTGTTACTGTCAAAAAAGGATTTTCTTCCTTTTTTCCTATTGAATATTTTAAATTTTATTTTTACACTTTATAAATAACAAATGGACACTCGGTGGTGAAATTCGACGGCATCAGCTTCCATGAAGGTAAGCAGTACGGAAATGGGTTTTATTGTTTTTATTGTGTGGAAATGGACGAAGCGATGAACTGAAAATGGGGGACTCGAGTAGAAAACCCAGCTCATGAATACCCCGGAAAAATTGCCTTGCCATCGTAAGAGTTTCAGGTGCCAGTTTTAATATTTGACCGGGGATCTCTTTAGAAACTTTAAAATGCGGCAAATCTAGCTGATTTTGATCGCAATATTTTTTCTTCTCCTCTTCTTAACTCTCTTCCTTCTTTTCTTTTCTGTTTTTGGAAAAGTAGTATTTAAAGAAGCCAGTTAACAAATGTTTGGTCCCCGTGTTTCATATTCGGGCCAATCTCCGCTCAGACAAAAACAAGTTTGAGGATTTTTTAATGCCCTCACATTTCGAGTGCGTAATGTAGGCTAATATTTACTCCGTTTATAAACTAAACTAACTAGCCTTACGATCACCTGAGCTATTCACAGGGAAATCGCTCGCTTTTTTCTCTCGCTAGAAAAAGTAACGAAATTGGGATGAATAAAAATGAATTAAGGTTTCGCACGGAAAACTCTTGTTGAGAGATCGTTGCTTTTTTTTTTTTTTTCGTCCTGAAATTTCACCAACAAGCATGCATAAACGTTGTAAGGGGAAAAAATTAAGGCATCAGATCGTGTTTTTGAAATCTTTTAATAAGCTCGACACTGAATTGTTTATGAAAAGTGAGCGAGGAATAAGTCTGATGGTGATCACTCGTCGCTAGTGTGATCTTCCCCGTTTTCCTATTCAGGCCGCTGTCCAGTGGAATTTCATTAAAAAAAATTATCCGGTTAAAATTCTTAGGAGTAATAAAAATTGTTATAAATAACTGCACTTGTCATTAAAAAACAAGCCCGATGGTGAATTCTTCACCAAATGCTAACTTAAAAACATTTCTTCACCATTTCTAAAAAACCTTTTTACATTGAGCATCCATTCGATCTCTAGTAATTAAATACCATTTTAATGCTTGATTCATCAGCTGGAACAATATATTATTCTTTATTTTACCTTTTTTTTTTTTTTTTTTTTTTAAATTTGTTTATTTATTTATTTATTTATTTATTTGCAATGATCTGTTATTGTTATCGTATTAATACTACATTTTAATGACTTTCGGATAATAGAGATTGAATGTCTTACGAATAGGCTATAATGCAAAGAAATCGAGGATTTTTAACGAGCTTATTCCCTCAGAGAAAATATTCTCACCCCATAACTGTAATTTAAAAGGAATTTCTATTTCATTTATATGCCAAATACTATTCATTTAAATTCATTTCTTCCTCGTTTCTTTTTAAATATTCTAGTAATTAATGTCAATTAATCTTATATAAGATACTATAAATCAATGCTAATTGCAGACCTAATAATAAGTAATCTAAACGATTTTACAAAATTCAAAGTAGGTAGGGACTATCCAATAATCACAAATTATTTACAAAAAACTTTTCAATTCTGCCTAGGATCACTGTGAAATAAAATTATGTATGAAATGATATGTAATTTTATATCTCAGGTGACAAGCTCATCATGAAATCTTAGAGAAAAGTAGTATTAATTTTATATTAAAAAAAATTAACAAAGAATTTTTATCCAAAGCTTTATTTTGAAACTTTTTAAATCTAATTATTCTTCTGTGTAGGCTTATTATGCAAGTTTTTTCTTTCTTTCTTCTCCTTTCAGTTTCCACAGTCATTATTTTTTGATTTGGTTTAATAAGGAATAATTTTTAAACATTAAAAGTTTGAGTAGATAATTTGAATGTTGTGGTGCATATTCATAACATTTAATAGGGTGTGCATGTTTTTCTAAAATGTTATTCATTGCTATTACTGATTGTTTCCATTCATAAATAAAGGGATCATTATAATATTGTTTTGTTTTCTTTGTTTAAATTTTTAATATTATAGACCATGTATGCACAGAAAAAGCTATATAAACCAATGAACAAAGTGTATCTTTTGAATAGTGTATCTTTTTGAAAGATAACTAAATATAGCAAAATGAAAAGATTGAAATATTGGTTTCTCTTGATGTGGAGATAAATTCAAATTTTCTTGTACAGTAATTGTGTATTGTTTATTGTTTTTATCGATAATTAATTCATTTTAGTAAATCATTAATTTGGGTTTGTTCAGAATTACCAGATATTGTCATGAATCACTCTTGAAAAATTTTATATCACTTGACACCCGATTTGCCTAATAAACATGATTTAGAAAATTTTAATGGTTCTCATTGTTGTTGCCTATTCCTATAAAGTTAATTTATGTAAATTAATTATGCACATTGATTTTCTTCTTAATTACAGTAGGTTTGAATTTCATATGATCTAAATCCAGGTTCTAATGAGCTGGATTCTTTATTACAAACATTACTGTAATATCGATGTAAGGAAATTTGATAATTTGTCTGGAAGTAAGACCATCTCACCATTAGAATGTTTAATAAATAAAAATAGAAAGGAAAAGTCCATAGTCTAGCTTCGAACCAAGGGCCATAAGTAACCTCGGTGTCTTAACCTCGGTTTCTTTAGATTATAAGAAAGTTATATGTACAAATGATGTCTGTTTTCATTTGGTAGATGAAATTTGTTTTGCTATTTCTAATCCATAATATGATCACTCAGATGCTTAGATGTGAGCATTTGAATTTCATCGATTTGGCTTAGAATAAACACATTGAGTCTATCAGTAACTGATAATGATTAAAATGATGCTGATGGAAATGCAATGTATTTATCATAAGAACACTCTTCATCTATGCATACCTCTTTTGAATGGTGTATATATACTAGGAACAACATTTTCCTTTCATTAGCAGATTATAAAGAAGGAACTTTGTAATAGATGAGGACTCTAACTATTCCATTGTTTACAAACATTGCTTATAGTCTTTTCACTTGAGTATGCCGTAGCAGCACTTTTATGATTATCCCCCTCTAACGTTACTAAATTTTGAATAAATGGTAAACACATTTATCTTAGGCCTAATTAGGTTACAATCGTGGTGCTGCAACTTCAACTGTTAGTTATATATCGTAGAAGTGATGTATTTTACAATGTTTAATTCAAGTTCAAAGGATTAAGTATGTAACATTAAGACATGTTTATTTTTAACATGTAGCTAATCATAAATAAGCAATGTTGACATAACATCGTTTAAAATTTGAAGGTCTGCATTCAATCAATAAAATTCTCCATTTCAAGTTCAGATTTCTTCCTTAATAATTAAATGTTTTTCTTGTTCAAAAATTAAACTACTGCTTTCCATGTATTATCTTATGACTAGGATATTCTCAGATTTAGTACAATATGTTTTTTTTTCTGTACTACAAACTTGAACATTGACATAGCTTATTATTCACTCTTGGCTTAATCTAACAAATTATATATCTTTTATTCTGTTACATAAAGTGTTTCTTAGCTATCTTTATTAACAGACTTCAATAAAAGGGGGTTATCAATTCGACTCGTATGTATGTAATATTGTTTGAATTGCACGATATTCGTTTATGTTAGTCTATGTGGGCTTCTAAACAGGTGTGCCAAATTTCATAAGTGTGTATATGTATGTATGTTTCTCCATGTATTTCTCAGAAACTAGAAATTGAATTGCAGTAATTCTTTTTTTATTGGATTAAATATCTTTCAGCTTAGGGAACAGTCCAAGTTTCATCAAAATCGGTTCAGTAGTTTTCAAGATACAGACTGGTTATAGCTAGACGATAGTGAAAGTTTCATCAAAGTCGGTTTTTTATACTCTGTTTAATCTTGTTGTTGGTAGTTTATAAATATGAACATGGCATAGAAAACTGAAAACACAATAAAGTTCTAATACAATATAATAAGAAATTGAAATAAAAGTTCTAATATAATAAGAAATTGAAATAAAAGTTCTAATATAATAAGAAATTGAAATAAAATTGGAAATAGACATTTTGCCAGCAATAAACATTTAAAAGGAAAAAGAAGAAAAGGGGTCTTGTACAGGCAATACAGTAATTTATTTTAGGGCAATGTGTTTCAGGGATAGCACCATCAATGTGAAGTTGACTACAGATGAGAATAAGCATTACAACAGAATTTATGGATAACGGGGAAACTTACTTACCAATCAGAAGTCTTACCTCTGGGAAGGAGAGTGACTAAGCACCATATTTACAACACAGTCGAACCGCAATTGTAGACAACCAAACAAATTTATTATAACACTGGTCTGGAAATGCATAGTTATGAAGGTGTATCTATGACCTCTTTTTACTTTTCCTGGCAGAAGGTGTCGCGTCCACAGTATTTAACGAATTCTAGGGACCGAGGAAAAAAAATTTGTTAAAACTGAAATTTCATTAAAGTGAAACTTCAATAAAAAAACATCTAAATAAGGAAGAGGTACCTTCTTAATATCTTCATAGATGTACAAAAAAAAATTATTCTTGTTAATGCATTTCTTGTTCAAATATTTACCAGAAGTATCAGACCCAGGCAAATGCAATAATCAAGCAAATAAATTACAGTAAGTATAGAAATCAAATCCAAGGTAGGTGTACATGATAAAAGTACATTAGAAAAGAGATTACAACAGCTACACAAACTATTCTTCAGTTACATAGCTACAATAAATAATTTTAAAAATTTCAATGTTCTGATTACCAGTTAGTGGTTTAGTGATTCATAGCGGTTTAGTGTTTATTCATGGTCATCATTTTCTATTCATCACATATTTCATAACTGATTGATTAGGCAGTTGTATCGTACCTCTTATTAAAACTTATTATTATAGACATCAGCATAGGCTTAATGCTTCGACAGATTTGTTAAAGTGAAGTATTCCCAATGTTAGCAGGACTAACTAACTACATTCGTTAAAGTGAAGTCACGTTTATATTAAAATAAAAGGCTGTGCCCAGGACCAACAAATAAATTCGCTAAACTGAAGTCCATTAAACTGAGGTTTACCCGTAGAGATACAAATCTAGTCTTGTGCCCAAACAGGACCCTTTTCTTCTTTTTCTTAAGTCCATTAAACTGAAAATTCAGTTTTTTGGCAATACAGATTATGATGAACATTTATGTGTATAAACTTTTAGAAAGAGAATTTGTTTTAAGAATTCTTATGTCACTAAAACATTTGAAAAAAAGGAATATGAACCTTACCAATTAGCATGAAATTTAAACTTATAAAAAAGAAGAGAAAGGAGGAGAAAATTAAGACATTCACAAATCAAATTGCTCATACCCTTATAATAGTTAACAACAAAAAGATTATTAAATAAAAAATTAAAATGATGTGGATAGTGATAATGAACAAGTTATGACTAAAAAGAAACTCTTTAACCACAATGATATCAGGTTGTATTTTTTCAGTCTTTATATCGTTGTGGTTAAAGAGTTTCTTTTTAGTCGTAAGTTGTTCAAAAAGATTACTACTAGTAAAATCATTTATTCTGGCTATTACAGGATTGGATTGAACACCACCTGGACTGCAACCTGGGAGGTGTTGACTGTATTGCTTATACATGTATTGATGCAGAAATCCGTTGACTGTCAGTCGTCTCCAATGATACAGGTCTTAACAAAACTCATTTCTACAAATTTGTCTTTGTTTATATTGATATTCCTTTTCATTGTATAATACACTGAAAAAGCTGCACCAATAAGGACCAAAATTAACATCGGTGTCGAAAGATTCTGATGTGTAAACTGTGTTAATTAAATCAATTTTTTATGGCATTTATGTAAATAAATCAGCTACTTTAAGATCAGCTACCTCTTGTAGAGTATCAGAGTTGTTACCTATCAAAGATTGCTGTGATATACAGTTCGGTACGCTCCTCAGGCCCTTTTAATTAAGTGTGCCACCGAGCCAAATTTACTAACTATCAATTTAATTTTATATTTAAGAAGTTATGATATGAGGGTTTTCCAATAACTAATTCCAACGGAATAAAAAAAAAAAAAAAAAACACAAGAAAGCATTTGGAAAGATGCTTGCTGGTATTTGAAGAACTCACTTAAACTGTACTTTATTTTATTTTTTTATATCACAAGCATTTTTTGGTTCTTAGGAAATCTGAGATGATTATGCATTCATCAAAGGGAATTGCTTTTTATAAAAGGAAATGCTGATTGTTATCTCAAATGTGAGGGTTGGATTTAATTTCTAACCTAACCTAACCTCACCTCACCAGTGTTGTAGCATTGCGTCAAGTGTTGTATTCCTTGCCTTAAAAAAGGTTCTGCCTGTCATGCAAGCGTGAAATTTTGGAAAACTGCTGGGAGAGCAACATCATAGTGAATTGTTTGTTCTCTCTCACTTTCTCATCAACTGCACACACCAAATCATATTTCATCATCAATGGCCAGCCATTCCATTCTTCATCATGAACATTTTCACGTGCTTCGTTAAAAAGCCACATCCATCTCTTTGCCACTGAACCACTCATCGCTTGTTTGCCATAAACCTCTCAAAATTGACCATGAATTTCAGCTGGTTTAATGTTCTTTGCATTCAGAAAACAAATCACAGAACAAATTTCACATGTGGTAGGTAGTGTCTTGATTTTTTGAGACATTATAAATACTCGCCATGAAGCAGACGAACAGCATAAAGCTTTGAAAGTGGTTCCTGTACAATGGCAATAAATTACCACTCTCAGCATACATGAGCTCAATTACAAAACTGATTCATTCCACCCTGCAGATAAAATTTTTTGGGGAAAACACTGCAGTTATTTCATCCAAATAAAATCTTGTAAACATCCAACAATGAATATTCATTTAATTGTTTTCACATTTACATATACAGTTGAGGACCTCAAATCCAGAAACCACAAATCCAGATGTCAATGATTACTTTAATTGTATAACTGTGAAAACTTTTATTTTAAAAGAAAATTTTAATAACCATCAGAAACTATTTAATTAAATATATACACATGAGTTAAATATATCTGGAAAACCACAAATCCAGAAGGTTTCTGGTCCCAAGCATTCCGGATTTGCGGTCCTCAACTGTATTGCTAAATGTTCATGTTAAAATGCAAAATAATTCCAATTTACCAAGTGGTAAAAATTGCTTTATGGTAACCATAGTACATCCTGTACAGCCACGGAGATGCATTATAATTAATTATTAGTGTAACGTATTTCAATCAACCTACTCAAGTATATTCATGGAGATAAATGGCAGACGATTTTATTAAGTTGATCAAAATTTTACAAAATTTTAGTTTCAATTTCCTGATAGTTTTGCCAGCCAACCTGAATAAATTTTCCCTATCTCTTGTTAAAATGTAGCGAGCACGTGCCTTCATGAAGTGATCATAACAGGCGTGTGCTCCAAGCCAGTATCAACAATGTGATCGTAAGGCATGTGTTCTCCAGTGCTTAGGGATAACCAAAAGGTAATGTATTCATTCATGATTCAGTAAGCAGGTGTGATTCAAATTAAGTACCTATGGTAGTAAAGGTTTTTCCAGGATCTACTTCACACTCCTCTGAAATTATAAGGGCAGTGCATTCGACCTACTTATGTTCCTTGGAAAACGTCTGAACTCCTGTGTTTACACTGCATTTCATCGCTCCATATGACCTTTTTTCATTCTCGTGTTGTCCACACAAAACAAGTGAAGAACCACAGCCACAGCAGTCATCGTTTGATTCCTTCATTCACATCTGATCTAGTATGGTTATCACGGAATGCAATTCCCACTGGATTGAAACAAAATTGTGATATCTATTTAGGTTGCTTGGATAATGTTAGAACTCAAGGTTGTGGACATGTGATCTATAAACATTTTGCATTGAAATGATCAGTTTTGTTGGAATGCTAATTTTTGTTCTCTGCCATTAAACAACATAACTGACAAATGAATTTGATGAATCCCAAAGAGCAGAAATAATGTTAATAGAGCTGGTAAGTGGTGACGTCACTTCCTGGCCGGTTGCCTAGCGATTCCAAACTTAGGTTTAACTTCTCTATGCTTTTCTATGGCCTTACACTACATTGTTAAACCTAATGTTTGGAATCGCTAGGCAACTGGCCAGGAAGTGACATCATACTTAACAGCTCTATTGTTTATTCAGATGGCATTCAACTGCTATACCATGTTTAAAATCCATTAGTTCAGCCTCTTGCAGTCAGTGATGTGTACTGGACACTCTCCCTTCATATGCTGACCCAACATATGTATATATAGATCTGGATATGCTAGTGAATGCCTATTTACATTCATGCAGCAGCAATGCTAGACTATTACTGAAGCTTGCAGTCCAGGCTCCTCCTAGCGCCCTATTACGGTGTGCATACATATGGATATTCGAACACTTCATACTTCAAGTTATAGTGTGTTTGTGTGTGTGCGCATTTGTTGTATTCTGTAAATGTCAAAAGGATAACTTCTTCCAGAAGTCATGTTAAGACATGCCACCAAATGTTAGTGATTTATTTCACGATGAAACTACATAAGCATAAAGCTGTTGAGTATAAGCAATAAACATAAAGAAATTTGATACACAGAACTGCTGATTTCAAGAATATTACGTGAAAATAGTGTCCAGTGTCCGTCAGTATTTAAAGTGATGACCTGAATGGAATGCGACCTTCCTCTCTGACATTAATGTAATATTACATAAACATGTAAATTACAAAGTATTAAAAAATATTACAGAATTAAAAATTCACTAATATAAAGAGAAATACAAAATTGAACCAGGAAAGAAAGAAATAATTATTCAGTGATCCACAGTTACATTAAATAGCACTTGTAGTCCTGGCAAGTTATTTATCCTGTTACAAATAAATTAAATATTTATTACAACAAAAGAAAATAAACACCCAAAGGTATTTATCCATGTAAATTCAACTAATAATAATTTTTTTTTCAGAAAAAAAAAACCAAAAACAAATGAATGACATGTACAGTTCATTCCAAAAGCATTTTCACTTAGTTGAACGATGTTCGGCTTCCTTGCATTACATTAAATCAGTGAGATTAATCGCTCCAGGCAAGAAGTCGAGTTCGAATCACGTTGAACAATGCCATTTATTGTTTCTTAGCAACAGAGATAGGTAGCTATAATGAGTGACGTCAAACTGTTTTAATTGAAATCGGATTTTGAGCCTTTATTAGGAAACTTTTTCTTTATTATTAATATCTCAATGTATATTATTTTAGCAGAAATGCAGTATAATAATGTGAAAACTGCACGAGGAAATAACCGATAAGTTGGCAAAGCAGGCTCAACAATGAAATGGCGAATACACAAATTAAATCATTAGATGTTTTTGATGTTAAATTAATAATCAGTAGTAGAAAATTAACTTTAAATTTTCTGCACATTAAACAAAATAATAATATATAATGTATAAATCTATTACGGTATTTCATAGGGAATTGCTACCAATCTTTCGAAATGAAATACAGATCGATAGGTCTGGCGACCGTGATGGCCAGGGCTGTTCTGTTCCTCGACTGATCACATGTTCGGGTGGGAACACTTCCTGGATACGGGCAAGTGTTGCATGTGCAGAATGGGCTGTTGCACCATCTTGCTGAAAATAAGCATCCATAGGTTGAGCTTCGTCGAATATCATAGTGTCTAAATGAAATAAAGCAAGGGTCAAGAATAGATACGGTAGTATGATTTTAATACGCCTTACGCGTTTCGGCATTACGCCATCATCGGAGGGTACAAGACTACAAGAAGTTAAGCTGGCCTGACCCGGTATTTATACAGTACGTGCATAATACAATAACCAATTGGGGAATTTTGAATAAAAAGAGAGACAGTGAGTGGGTGGGTACAAGATGAATTGAAGAGCAGAGTTCGCTTGGATGCGTAGACCTCACAGAGAGCTAGGCAGGTGGCATCCAGTTTTTGTTCCTTGTTCATGCGCTGGCATCTATGAGTAGCTGTAGTAGGTCTTCGCGTTCGAAATAAGTTTGATTGTTGAGCAGTGCTGTTCGGTTTGTCTTCGTTTTGTGATCTCCATTTCTAACTGTTGCAGAGATTTCTAACTCATCTGCACACTGTTTCCATGACCCATGCTGTGCATCGTGCTCTAACACAAAAATGCGCTGTTGCAGAGATAACACCATTTTCACCACTTAGCACAAACGACTACCATGCACACCAATGTCACTCTATCAACTGCGCAATATCATGTGAATGACAAGTCATTTGAAAACTTACTGCGCAGTATTTCGCGCTGGGGCACTTTTAAAAAACTCACCCTGTAAGAAGAAAGCGTATATTTATGCAGTATATCGTAATGGCTTTCTTTTTCTTATAAAATATACACATAATATATGGCGGCATGAACAATTTCGGTATCAAAATATTACAGAATTTAAAAAGTAATAAGTAAAAATATCAATGTTCGAAATACAGAAAAAATAAATAAATAAACTAAATTTTTATTGATAAAAATAAGAGACAAAATTCTGCAGCTTGGATTCAAACCAGGAAACTTCAGATCTTCAAAGGTTCCCGGTTCGAATTCAGCCTGTGGAGTTTTCGTTCTATTTTCATCAATAATTTAAACATCAGTTGTTTTACGTAGGATAAACCCTCATCAAACATTCTTGAGATATTCTTAAATATTTATTGCTTTGTTTTTAATAAGTGCGTTAAATATTTCATCTGCAAAGTCGATCGTACTGCATTAATCTTTTCAATTAAAATTGCTGTAATTTGCCCACACCAGTCATAAACCTCATTCCTATTTCCACTCTGGACGGCTAAGTCCATTTTAATCTTCTACGATGTTCGTTCAAACTACTAGACTTTATAACCGATCAACTTCGCTTAGCTCAACTCCTACCAAGCAAGTGAAAACGCTTTTGGAATGAACTGTATATTAACAATATACTGCAAAACTGTATATTAACAAAATACTGTAAAGAAAACAAATTGGCTAATTAATAAATGTCATAAATTTTCTATGATACAGCCCAAATGTTTCACCATGTTTGTATTTTCACATGCCAATATACCAAGTTTCCCCTAAAATACGACCAGTTCTTGTATAAAATCCCTAGCGATACGAGACAAATTATCATTAGTTGCGATCAAGACAAATTATCATTAGTTCAAACCATCAGAATCATATAAAATCTATATTATTTAATTGGACGATGTCAATGCAAAATGATGAATGTAAATAATTTTAAAGAAATTGTTTTACTCACTATGAGTGCATAATAATAATAATAATAATAATAATAATAATAATAATAATAATAAT
>JAHWFO010029920.1:1570935-1596386 GCA_023313115.1 Rhysida immarginata
ATAATAATAATAATAATAATAATAATAATAATAATAATAATAATAATAATTTTAAAAGCTATATATAAAATTTACAAGAGGTCCAATGTTCATAAAGGCATTATTTACAAGGTTACAAAAAGAAAGTCAATGAGACTTAAAAATATATAAGAAAGAAGTATGTATGTCCTGAATAACTGTGTTATGAAAGAAATGGATTGGACAAGAAATGTTTTTAACTTGGTATAGCCATGAACCAAATTACGAAAGAAAAAAAGAAAACCTCTAATATATCGATTTGAAGAAAGAAACAGCCAGGAATAATTATATGCTACACTTTTTAATGGATGACCATTAAATAAATGATGAATCGTCAGTTGAGTGCAGTTTGATAAGTGTTTGAGCTCAGCCAATCATAGACTTCCAAATATGGCTTTTCATTTGAAATAAATTTCATCAAAATTGACTATGGTTTTTTGGGGAACATGAAAATCATGATTAACAAAGAGAAAAAATATGTGGATAAATGTGATGTAAAGATAAATAAAAAACTCTTTTTCCACAACAAAAATAGATTGAAAAGATACAACCTTACAAGATGGAGAATTCTTTCGATAGCAATTGCTACCATCATTCAGCAACCAGGAGTCCTGACTCCGAAGATCCGACGAGTGAACTACCTGATGAAAGGAAATGTAGCCCTATTTATGAGGGGAACTAGCCAATCCTGGCTCTATGTGATGGGCTGAAAACTGCTTATTGGGTGGTTTTTTCCGTCAACCATTTGATTAACGAAGTATCGATTATAGGTCCCATATCTAAATTCAATATCGATGTTTTCTCAACTTTATGTATTGCTATGCTTTTGAAAGAATCCAACAGCTGTTTGTTCTTTACTGAAAATAATAACTTTACATTGGTAATGGGAAAATTGTGGCCTGTGTCCAATGAGTGTTTGGCCACTGCTGACTGATTTGCTCTCCCAAACTTCCTATGTCTCATGTGCTCCTTATATCTCGTGCTGATGTTTCGAAAAGTCTGGCCTCGATAAACCTTCTCACATTGGGCGCATTTAATTTCATAAATCCCTGACTGTTGTAGATCTTGAATTTTGTCCTTAGGATTTCGGAGCAGGTCTTTGATCTTATTCGGGTTGCTGTAACACACGGAGAAACCTTGTGTCTTAAAGACAGAACTTAGTCCTCGAACGAGCTGTTTGTTGTATGATAATGATATCCTCCGTTCTTGGTTCTTGTAGTTTCCCAAAGTTGTGATATCTTGAATGAATTTTTTATATTTCCTTTTCCGGAGAAGGTCCACTATAGTACGTTCGTTTTAGCCGTTCCTAGTGGCAATCTTTTTTATGGAATCGGTTTCTTTTTCGAACCTTTCTTGGCTTAAGGGAATGTTTAGAGCTCTATCTAACATGGTGATGAAGGTTGCCATCCTCTGGTTCCACGGGTGGCTGGAATCCGCTGGTATGTAGTTGAGTCCGTTACTGGGTTTTCTGTATACATCGAATTCCAGCTTGTTGTGTCTTCTTATGATGGTGACGTCGAGAAAGGGGAGCCTCTGTTCTTTTTCCATTTCTACGGTGAACTGTACGGAGGGAAAGAAACTGTTAAGGTGGGTAAGAAAATCGTTTATATTGCACTTACTTGTGTCGAAAATGGTCAAAATGTCGTCAACGTAGCGGTACCAGCAATTCGGAAAATAGAAGGTGGACGATCTGAGTAGGTCTTCAAAACTTTTTAGTAAGACTTCAGCCAAGATCGGGCTGAGGCAGGAACCCATGGGTGTTCCTTCTGTCATTTTAAAAATTTTTCCCTTAAAGCAAAAAATATTATTGATGCAAAGGTTGATCAATCTAAGACATTCGATTTGTATGTTAGACGGTACTTCGTTTTTGGTTAAGATATTGGCTAAAAATTCAAGTGTAACTTTTAACGGAATACTGGGGAAAAGAGAAACTATGTCAAATGATAGCAGTATTTCCCCCTCTCCAATATTCCTGTTTTGTAGTTTTTTAACCAATTCAGTGCTGTTTTTGACGGAACTGTCGTAATCTGAAAGTTTAAGATTTTTAAGAAAATTAGCCATATACTTAGCTATCTTATACGTCGGAGAATCGATGTTTGAAACGATGGGTCTCATGCTTTTTCCCGGTTTGTGTATTTTCGGAAGACAGTACAACCTAGGTAAAACAGGGTTTTTAACTATTAGAGAGGTAGACACGTTAGGAGGAATGATATTACTGCACGTTTTGACCGCTTCTTTAACTTCTCTGATGAGCTTCGGGAGACAAATTCTCCATCTTGTAAGGTTGTATCTTTTCAATCTATTTTTGTTGTGGAAAAAGAGTTTTTTATTTATCTTTACATGAAAATCATGGTAGGGCTCATTTTTGGGGAAACACTGTATATTCAGGGGGGGGGGGGGGTCAATCCCTTCTTTAATGCTAATTTCCATTATACACAGTAAAAGTGAATTTTTGAATGCATTTTTCTTTCATTTAAGAAATCAAAATTCCATGGTCAGGAATCTATGCACACCAAATTTGGTACGCTCTGAACACCCCCTGTTTAATTATAACCACTCTGTAAATAAAGAAAGAAATATGTTACTTTTATATGTATCGCCCTGTAAACCAGGTTGCCTTTACATTCTAGAAATGTCGCTGGTTTCAATAACTATATCACAGGTTTAAGTGGTTATATATTTCATTGAAAGTATTGCCTATATACATGCACTATTATTACTGTACAGAAATTGGGAAGCAAAAACGACTCTTCCACAATAACAAGAAATTGACCAGGAATCATTTGATACCTAACAACTTTTTATCGCACCTATTGTTTGTTATTGTGGAATAGTGGTTTTTGCTTCTCCTTTTCTATATTTAGGTTTCCATAATTTTTGTTGTTTGTTATTACATTTATATTGCTATATTTTAATTTATTGTACATGTATTTAACTTAACGATCTTGGTAGCCAAAAGCATTAGGACGCAGGTCTCATGATCATCAAGGTTCGAATCCTGCAGTGGCGTGGATGTTTGTTTGCCCTTATTAGCTGCCTCCTATCTGCATCTGATCAGCATGAAGGCTTATTGGCCAAATTTCCCTTCAAATTAACTGTTTCATGTTTGCATGGAAAATTTGGAGGAGACCTCATTCTCCAGTGGATCGATGATCGTTGTAAATGATGATAATGATTTTAATATTTAGTATTTTACTATATATAGTTTGTTAGATTTTGTGCAATTGTAGTCTTTGGCAATTTTTCTTTTGATTTGATAAGAATAATTTTAACAAAATTTTTTATGGTCCTTACAAGGGAGGATCTCTGGAATCAGATCAAGACTGCGTTATTGCATTATGAACATCAAAAATAAATGTTTTGCAGAGTTATGCAGGGTTGGCAAGTTTCTTCCAATGTGGAAAAAAAACTGTGGTCTTTTTTCACATGGAAGAAATACCTTTCTTCCAGATTTCTGGAAGAAATGGAAGAAACAGGAAAAACAAAGATTGAACAAATTTTTTCTAATTTTTCTTATATACATTCAAAACTTAGAAATAGACTAGGAAACAAAAGAGCCACTAAATTGTTATCCTGCTATAGAATGCTGTATGGCATGAATTAGAGTATTAATAATTTGATTTAATGTACTGTAAAACCTTGAATACAGGCCGGGGCATCTATTTGTCTCAATGGTCCAATGAAGTGGCCAATGAGAAGGCAAGCACATGAAAAGACGTTTAATAATCTGAAAGCTTTTGGATTGGATTAATAATGGAAACAAAAAAAAAAACTGACAGAAATTTTATTGATGACCTGAAAAAGACCCTGAAATTTAATCTATCTTTAAAACACCATCCAGCTTTTAATCAAGACCGGCATGTATTTGAATACCCGGCCTTTATTCAAGGTTTTACGGTACTTAGAAATTTAATAAAAAATAATATGTAATAAGAACTTTTATGATGTTGTATTTTGCATTGTAAATCTTTTTAGTAGTAGAAGGTTTTATGGAATAAACAGAAACAGTTTCTTCCTTTTTTTTTTTTTTTTTTTTTTTTTTTTTTTTCCACTGTCCTGGAAGAAATAAATAGAATTCTTCCTAAGAAACCCAACCCTAATATGTGCCATTGTTGAATTAACAGAGAATGATAGCTGCTGTTTTGGAAAAACAATATTGTACATATTTTATGCTAATATTTCTTAAATAATCAAGTCATAACATTGGATCTTATAAGATTAGTAAGTTTTTTTTTCTCTTTATCTGATGTGTGAATGCCAATGTAAAAGTTTAACTTGTATATCACAAATATAAACAAGGTGATTCCTTGTATCTCTATAAAAAAGCATCTCTATTCAAAGCTCTCTACCAGTGTTGCCAGCTCAAATTTTCAGATCGTGCTAGCAGGGTGTTGCTGAAACGTGCTAAAAAAAGCGCTAAAATTCAGTCAGCTGAAATGCAGCAAAAAAGCGCTAAAATTTGCCGAAAACACGTTAAAAAAGGGCTAAGCTGGAGCAAATATCACCAAAGCAGATATGATAGCTGCATTTATAAAACAAAAATTTATTATCATCTGACAAAAATCTACATCACTTTTATTGGATATAATACAATGAACATACAAAAAAAAAAAAAGACAGTAACTTATTCCAACTGAACTACACTACATGATCAAAGGAGTTGGGACACCTGTTGCTCTACCGTAAAGCCGCAAAAAGCTTCAATCAGTAGTGTGTAGGACCACCCCTAGCTGCTATCACTGCCTCCACCCTACATGGCATACTGTCCACAAGATTACAGTATGTGTCCACAGGTATTGACCTCCATTCCTCGAGGAGTGCCGTGGTCAGTTCCTGGACAGATGTAGGGCGAACCATCCTGGATCTCACACGTCGTTCCAATTCGTCCCAAATATGTTCAATGGGGTTGAGATCAGGACTCTGGGCGGGCCAATCCAGTTCTTCAACCCGCATCTCGTCAAACCAGTCTGATATGGATCTTGCTTTGTGGCAAGGCGCATTGTCGTGCTGGAAGAGGAACGGCCCGTCACCGAAGTGTTCCCACAGCGCTGGAAGTGCCCCGTTATCCAGAATGGTCCTGTAGCCATCAGCATTGAGGTTTCCATCCACCTTGATGAGCTGGCCCAGTCCAGTCCAGGAGAAACACCCCAGGTGTTCACAGGGGTGTCCCAACTCCTTTGATCATGTAGTGTATATCCCAGCTTGGTTTTTGAAATTGCTAAAAGAAATTAGAAAAAGAATTTATCAAAAAAAAAAAAAAAAATGGTCACTTACTTTTGATTCGAAAACTGGATGTCTTAAGGATGCAGAAGTTGGCTGTAGTCTAATTACATTCACATGAACAGACTCCAGAGCACACATATAATTGTTGCAATCCTATCACTGACCAATCAGTACTTTTGGGCAGCAATAGCACTGCTCATTGGCTTAAAGGGAAATGAAAAGTGACTCATATAAACAGACTCTGCTTAGCGAAGTCTACATTTATCCAGGGCAGAGCCCATAAAAGTCCGAATTGGAGGAGTTTTACTGTGTTTAGAAAAATGATAATTCATCTGTTTAAAACTCGTTAAAATCCTGCTAACTTTTGCACTAGAAAAAGAAAAATGTTCTAAAATAATGTCACCATGTGAAATTGAAAATTATCACGCTAGGGAGCTCAAAAAAGCACTAAATTGGCAACACTGCTCTCTAGAGAGGAAGGTGACAAAATTTGCATAGCGTGTCTGAAGATCCTCGCGATGATGATAAAAAGTGTGAAGGTGATTGGGTGCCTGACTGTGATTTACTATTAAACTTTTTTACAAGAACGATGAAAACACTGCAATCATTGTACAGGCACCTGAAATCATTGTAGAAAGCCCCGATGACACCATGTACCATGCAATGAATGGTTTATTGGTTTAGGAATCTTCACATTTCATTGCTAGCTAGATCTTCCCCTATCAGAGCACTATACATAACTCACTAAGGAAGACAAAATGTAAAGTAGGCCCTAGATGCCAAAATGCATGTTGAGCCACATTGTTCACCATTAAAGAATGGAATGAGAAAAATAAAAAAAATGAGAGATCTGAAATTAAATTAATGATAAAAAGAGAAAAGAATGAACCGAGAATCAATTTTTAAATTATTTTTTCCAACAATGCATAAATGGATGATAATTTTACTATATTTCAGATGGAATTTCAAAATGACTTGCATTCCTGCATTTGCAACAGATTACCAGTTTTGAGAAAGGCATAACCTTATCTTTCACCTCGAATCTAACCTAAACTAACCTAATACAGGGTGAATCAAAAAGAATGTTAGACTTTTAAACGTCTACTTCGGATAAAAATTTATGACAGAGAACTGTTCAAGGCACCAATAGAAACGAAAACTCGGATTTTTGTTTCCATTACAACTGTTAAATATGAGAGCTCCATGTAATGTAACATAGGTGCAAATAATAATCCTATTCTTGCAATATATACAACAATATATTGACATCTTTGGCTTCAAAGGCATTTTTGATGCAGGTTCGTGACATGGCCTGGAAAAACAGCCTGCCCGCTAAGTTCAAACGAAACTTCGTTAGTTTTTTTTTCTGTTGGAACATTACAGTCATTCCCTGACTTACGTAACATGCAACTTATATAAATTCGCAGTTACATAATGTTTTCGGTTTTTCGTCTTTGTCATCCATTACAGTACATACTGTATACCACTCAGCATTTGCAGCAATACATGCAATGATAGATTACCGTATTAATAAACGCCGAGAGATGCCTGGAGTGGTCAGTTTAGTCACTTGTGTACAGTATAACTGTTAATGTTTGTTGTTTATTTACTCTTAAAATGGATTCAAAATGCAAAACCGAATGTGTTGGTAATAAATCTAAAAAAGAAAAAGCTGCAGTTACTTTAGAAAAAAGGTTGAAAATAATTCACATGTATGACGACGAGAAAATTAAATCAACAATAGCTCGGGATATAAATCGACCTATTTCAACAGTGAAATTTACAACAAAGAGACTAGCCGAGGATATAGATAGATATAGCACTAGCAAAATTAGAATCGATGGATCCAAACGGAGAATCTTGGAGAATGTTAGTCTCCGTATCCACGCTGCTAGGTCTAGCTACAGGCCATCCATGATGACAATCTACCTTGGACATGTTTCTGTGATACTACCCACAGCAACGTCAAGATGACAACTCAAACTGCCCAGATGGTCCTCAGCCTTCAACATCGAGAGAAGTATAATTTGCTAGAGAACAACATTTCTCATCGTCGTCCTCGGCCGGGATCGAACCCGCGTACTCGGGCATCAGAGGCGATCACGCAACCACTGAGCCATCGAGGTTAATGTTAGCATGGTATAGGCCTGTGGAGTCGCCGGACATGAGCTCCAAATTTCCCATTATAAAGCCATTCCCTCGATTGTCATTTTGTTTCGGGCTCAAAATGGTGCACCCAAGTTTCATCAGCTATCACAGTCCGGGACAAGAAGGCTTCCCCCTCAGCTTTAAAACGTTGCAGCAACTCAGAAATGTTTTTTCTGAGAGCTTTGTGTTCTTCTGTAAGACAGCACGGAACCCATTGTGAACACGTTTTTGTTTAATCAAGAGCACGGATGATTTCACCCACACTTCCTTTGCTGATTGACAGCTCTAGCGCCCTGTATAAATGAAAACTCATGAAATAATAGGAGGGAAGGATGAAGGCTAGGATGACTGCATATCAAAGAATGCTTGAAGAATATTTTCTGCCATTCTCAATAAATTAGGTGGACTGTTTTTTAATATTGCAGCAAGATAATTCACCTGTCCACAATGTAACATCCAACATCATCTGGTGCGATACTATAGTGGCTAGAAGAATAGTGTGGCAACGGCTACTACTCGCAATGCTACGTGGTTGATTCCCGATTTGATGATAGTAGCGGTGGCGCTGCAATCGACATAGATGCGAGTTACCTGGGAGATATGGAAATCTTAGGATGAAGGAGGGTTTTTTCAGCTATATTTCGGGTGACTTAAGTTTATTTATAAAAATTTTGTATATTTCAGATAATTGTCTTCCACAGAACTTGAGAATACTCTTTAACGTTAAAATGAATGAAAAACATCTGCTGTTATAAATAAGTTGAAATATAAGATCAGAGATGGATGAAGGTATCCATCCCTAATAAGATAAAGCATGGAATATGAGCCCTTCTGAGCCAGAGAAATTACATTTTGAGTAATTAATCATTAAACATAGATCTGCTAAATTAAGTCTAATAAAATATCAACATAAAATATAATAATATAATGCTGTACACAGCTGGCTACCGTACAAATGATAAAAAATGAATTTTCACAGATGTTTCAGGAGAAAAAATTCAAGAGATGAGGCGTTCGCCCCTGTAACTCGGAAGTTCTCATATGTGGAATGCAGAATATTGTAAAATACACTATATGATCAAAAATATCTGGACACCCCTCACAGATCATCGATTGGCCCAATGTCACATGATAATGACTTGCACATCATTTAAATAGCTTCCCACACCTTCAGACACAACTCTGCTTGGACATTGGCAAGAATGGGTCGTTCGGCAGAGCTCAGTGAGTTCCAACGTGGAACCTTCGTTGGATGTCACCTATGCGGCAAGTCCGTGCGTGACATTTCCAGCCTTCTTCAGATACCCAAGTCAACAGTAGGCGATGTCATTATGAAATGGAAGACCCGGGGATCAACAACAGTTCAACAACGAACCGGTAGACCCAAGAAACTAACGGACAGAGACCGTCGAGTGCTTCGTCGTGTCACCCGCAGCAACCGGAAGTCCTCGGCGGAAAAAATTGCCACAGAGTTTCGAAACGCCTCTGCAAATGATGCCAGTACCATGACAATTCGTCGGGAACTGCACACGATGGGATTCCATGGCCGTGCTGCTGCCCACAAGCCCCACATCAGCAGGGTCAACGCCAAGCGACGTCTGGAGTGGTGCAAAGCCCACAGATACTGGATAATGGACCAATGGAAACGTGTAATGTGGACAGACGAATCTCGCTACACACTCTGGCAATCCGATGGACGAGTTTGGGTTTGGCGCATACCTGGAGAACGCTTCTTACCTGAGTGCACAGAGCCCACAGTCAAGTTCGGAGGAGGAGGAGTCATGGTGTGGGGCTCATTTTCATGGTACGGACTGGGCCAGATCGTTCCTGTGCAAGGAATCATGAACTCCGACCGTTATCTGAATGTTTTGGACAACTGTGCACTTCCATCGTTGTGGCAATTTTTCGGAAACGGGCCATTTCTCTACCAACACGACAATGCTCCGTGCCACAAAGCGAGGCGTGTACAGCAGTGGTTTGTGGACTCAGGGGTCGAAGAAATGGGTTGGCCGACACAAAGTCCCGACCTTAATCCTATAGAGAGTCTGTGGGATGAATTGGAAAGACGCTTGCGGGCCAGATCACATCGGCCAACTTCTTTACCTGAACTGATTCTCGCTCTTCGGGAGGAATGGAGGAACATTCCGGAAAGTACCTACCAACATTTGGTGGAAAGTCTTCCCCGAAGGGTGGAAGCTGTGATTCGGGCAAAGGGATGTGCAACGCCTTATTGATTTCCATGAAATCGTGGCTTGAGCGCAAACGTGCATGTGTCCGGATATTTGTGATCATATAGTGTATGTAGATATACAAAGAGAATATCTTTTTTCATATAAAATTAATTTATCACATGAATGACAACCAAAATACTTTTTTATGTGATGATAAAATATTAAATATCAGATATTTTAGGTTAATAGTTTTGAAAAAAAAATTCTTATTATTTTTAAAAAAAGGAAGATATATAATAAATTTATATTTAAAGCTGGTTTGATTGCATTTCGTTATTTAAAAATAAGGACTTTTTAAAAATTATTCTGAATTTCTTAGATTTTACATAAAGAAAAAAATAAATGAGAAATATAGACAGAAAAGTGGTTCTTGAAATTTTAAAATGCAACAATAAGAAGGGAAGGGCTGCTATTTTATTGCAAAACTAAAATCAGATGAAGAAATCAAAACACTTATCTAAAGAACATAACTCAGTGTGAAACGGTCGTGTATTTCACTATATGATAACTGAAAAAGAATAAAATCATTTGAAATTAAAAAATACTGCAAAATCATCTCTAAATTAAAAACAAAAAGGGGGGAAGGTCGAAATAGTATTAAAATGGTATATTATTTAATGTTCTGGAATGGAAATGAAATAATAAATCAAATTTATAAATTTTACGAAGAAATTAATGGAACCTTATTGATGTAAAGCTCTGGATGTTTAGCTTCTATGTTGATGTAGCTGCCATCTGGCGGCATCATCATTCGAGAAATCAGATTTGAACGCTCGCTGCCACACTATTCTTCTAGCCACTATAGCGATACTTCTGGATGTTCTTAGTATGTCAGCATGTATTACAGCAGTATCATAGTATCAAAAGGTCATGGCAAGTATGAGGGGAAAGTAATCTGTATATAACAACATTGGAGGGCATCATTTACATATATCATTTGCTCTTTATTTCTTATGAGAATATGCTATCCTTGGAGTTGTGTAAATAATTGTGGAGTTTGCAAAACATTTGATATATGCACTTTTAAACCAATACAACTAAAGGGTCGCAAAAAAAAGGTCACATACAACTGTTTGGGAGTTGCAAAAAATTTTCTTGGACAAAAAAGGTTTGCAAATATAAAATTTTAAGAAGGACTGATATAAAATATAGGAATAAAAAAGGGATGATGAGAAGGGCATGTGTATTCCAGTGGTCCGTTTCAGTTGAGATGCAGGAAAACTGAATTTTATAATAAAAAAAAAAAATTAAGGAAAATGATCGTGATATTATATTAACCCCCCCCCCCCGGCCGCGTCCTATATGACAGAAGGCTCCTTATAAATTGGTGGTTTGGGGTATCCTTACAATGGACGAGTCTATAAAGGGGTATACAGACAGACATGGAGAATTTGGATTTTAGTAATAGTGGATTTCTCATAAAAGCAGCAAATTCATCTACCTGGTAATCAAATAGGAGGTTTATTGTTCATGCTTGTTGCATAGAAATATTTAAAAATTACATAAACCACCACGATTTATTAACAGCAAAATATTAACTATTTTAAATTCATGCTTATATAAACAGTGAATTAATTCGCAGTATTATCAATATGGTCACCATCTAAAATCTTATTAACATGAAATTTTGATTTGCATTTGCTGTATTTGATAAATGTTAGTGGCAATACTGATTTATACATTGTTATTTAAGATATATAAAGGGCCACTCAGGAGAATTTCAGGAAAGGGAATGGCATAAGATGTACAGAATGAGTTTAAAGTCGCACACATCAAAGTTTAGCTGCCCATAAAAGTACCAGTTTGAGAATTTAAATGAAAATAAAGCATCACAGAGATTAGTTGAAATGTTGAAATGACGTCCTTTTTTGCGAATACAAAAGCGTGTTCGTCTTACCAGATTTCGTGAGACTCTGCGAAGGATGGCAGTATTGATGTTAGAAATGGCTGTTGTGAATGTTGTTTTTAGCTCAGCAATCGTGTGAGGACTATTTACAAAAACGACATTTTTCAGATAAACCCATAGGAAGAAATCAGGGGGTGATAAATCTAGCGAGCGAGGGGGCCACAATCCCTAATTCGAAAGAGGATGTTATTTCGAACATTTATTGTAACACCTGAAGTTTATCTGCTAAAAATAAAAGCCTGTGATACTTTACTTTCATTTAAATTCTCAAACAGGTACTTTTACGGGCAGCTAAACTTTGATGTGGGCGACTGATATAATTGAGAACAAAATTGATTGAAACATTAATTTATAGCAGCTAGTTTAAAAAAGTTATGGTTTAGGCAACTCATTATTAAGTAAGCAGAAGAATGGAGATATTTTTTGTTTTACCATCACTGTCTACCCTTTGTATTTTCAACATTCTGTGACATAGAAGGTTGAAATTTGGTACAGTATTAGGTTGTTATTGATCATGTCATACTTCTCTATATAGTTTGCTTAGGATTGGGGGCCCTTTAATAATGAGTTAAAATATAGTGTTGTATGTAAAGGAGCGAAATTCAGTAATCAAATTTCTCTAGGCAAGATCTACATTACTGTGAAGTTTGGGCTGGATAGTCCCATTTGGTTGGAGTTATGGATCCATCCAAACATTTGGTAGTGATCACTTGATTAACATTTTTTAAATGGCAGGATATGGTATTTTATATGCCATTCAATTGGAAATGATGAGGAATGAAAAAATATGAAGTTCTTTCCAATCTTTTAAATACACTACTGTTTATAAAAATCGCAACACCCTGATGGAATGGTCTAATCCATATGCAATTTGCAATATTTGCATACAATGGGTCAGAGTATAAATGATTAGATTTTCAGAGTAATTTCTTGAAAGAACACCATGCCTCGATGACGACGAAGGGTACCATATCAACAGCTGACAGACTTTGAAAGAGGACGCATAATTGGTCTGCGTGAAGCGGGATGGTCGTATCGTGACATTGCTGCTCGTGTAGGACGTAATGCAACGACAATTATGCGTGCATGGAGGCAGTGGAGCGAAGAGAACAGGGCACACCGAAGACCAGGCTCAGGAAGACCCAGCACGACGACACCGCGAGATGACAGACACCTCTATCGCATGTGTGTAGCAGATCGTACAGCCACTTCCACAGTGTTAGCACAACAGTGGGGTGCTACAGTAGGCAGGACAATGTCTGCTAGCACTGTACGATGCCGTTTGATTTCCAGAGGATTGATGGCACGAGTACCATTGTTGCGGATTCCTTTGACTCAAAACCACCGACGCCTCAGGTTGCAATGGGCCCATCAACACCAACAGTGGCAAGCTGAATGGCAACAAGTTGTGTTTTCGGATGAGTCAAGGTTTAACTTGCAGCACCATGACGGCAGGATACGAGTCAGAAGACATCGTGGCGAGCGCGACCTTCCAGAATGCATCCTGCAGCGTCATTCAGGACAAACGCCAGGGGTGATGGTGTGGGGTGCAATCAGTTACCATGGCGTTCCCGTCTGATCAGAATCCATGGCAATCTGAACAGTGACCGGTACATCAGGGAAGTTGTGCAACCCGAGGTCATCCCCTTCCTGCAGAACCCTCCAGGCGCTGTATTCCAACAGGACAATGCCCGACCGCATGTGGCCAGAAATGTCCTCGCATTTTTCCAAGCACATCAGATGCCCTTGTTCCCCTGGCCTGCTCGTTCACCAGACATGTCCCCAATCGAACATGTGTGGGTCAGGGTTGCTCATCGATTGGCTCGTCAGACTCCTGCAGCAGCAACTGTGGATGAACTGTATACCCGTGTAGACAGAGCATGGCAGGACATTCCCCAGGCCCTTATTCAGAGCTTGTTTGACTCAATGCCACGACGTTTAGAGGCTGTAATTGCATCCCACGGTGGTTTCACCCGATACTAATGTGACAATAAAACGCATTGTATTGACCTGAAAATCTAATGGTTTCTTTTCTGACCCATGATATGCAAATGCTCCAAATTTAATGCAGATTGGGCTATTCCATCAGGGTGTTGCGATTTTTATAAACAGTAGTGTAGTATGTCCAAGAAAGTCTGTTACTTTTCCGAATGGAAAATAGAGTTTAAACAGTAGAGATAAAAAGGGGTAAAAACAGATAAAGATAATTTCAATTTGGGGATATTTTACCCCACTTTTATGCTCTTTCATTATTTCCCACTTTCCCCCTCAATTTTTTAGCCCCCACTTTTTATCTCCATTTCTTAAGGTGTATCTAAAAAGTAAAACCCATTTTGAAATCACTTGATTTAAAAGACCGGTTTTCATCTAAACAGGCCCAGGCTCTGTGACTTTTTTGAAAACAAGTGCTCCTAAATTGTTTAAAAGTATGGTGAGCTCAAGCTATTCAAATTCAGATCTTGCATATTTATTGAATTTTAAGTAATTAATTCAACTATGAATTCTAAACCAATTTCAGTTTACAATTTTGCAAGAGGATATTCAAATTGTGTGTATTTTTCTAAATTTCACACTAAAAATAAACTATTCTTCAAGTTTCGTTAGCTGTATTAATATTAGCAATGACAATTTCAGGGATTTGTTGTTGTTGGGTTTTTTTTGTTGTTTTTTTTTCAGAAAACACACTAATGACAGTTACGCACTGCCATTATAACTAGTTATACTTCCCCTATAATAAAATTCTGCACTATTCTATCACAAAAATACAAAAATTTTGATTAAAAATGTTTCATTTGCTTTTAAATCACTGAATGTCCCAACCATTTCACTTTTGCAAATAATGGAATCTAATTTGTTCCTGAATTTGGTTTGGAGCCAGAACAAAAACTTCAGTCTTAAATTTCTGTAATACTGATTAGTTTTTAGACTATTCTTGACCAGTTTTAACTTTTTTGACACTGCGAGGATGCCTGATCATAGAACTTTTAACACCAATCACGACATACACCCTATCAAAAACCATGGGACACCATCACTTTAATAGAAACACTCAAAAATGTACACATTTTAGTATCTTGTTGGTCCACCTTTTGCTGCTATCACAGCTTCTACTCTCCTGGGCATAATGTCCACAAGTTTTTGATACGTTTCAACAGGTAATTTTTGCCATTCTGTCATAAGTGTCTTGGACAGTTCGGTCACGAATTTCAGGCGTTCCGCACATGCACGCAATCGACGTTCCAACACATCCCACAGATGTTTGATGGGGTTCAGATTGGGGCTCTGTGCAGGCCAGTCAAGTTCTCGAACCCCCTTTTCATCAAACCATGTGCCTACAGCCCTTGCTTTATGGCAAGGTGCGTTATCGTGCTGAAACAGAAAAGGGCCATTGCCAAAGTGCTGCCAGAGAGATGGGAGTGCTGTGTTGTCCAGAATGTCTTGGTAAGGCTCTGCGTTTAGATGTCATTCCACAGAAACGATTGCAACCAACCCATACCATGAAAAGCACCCCCACACCATCACTGACCCTCCACTGAACTTCACTGTGGACACAACACAGCTTGGCAGATAACGTTCGCCGGGCGTTCACCATGCCCAAACCTGATCATCCGATTGCCAGATGGTGTAGCGGGACTCGTCACTCCATTCAACCATTCGCCATTGATCCAGAGTCCAATGTCGTCGCTCTATGCCCCATTGCAATCTCCTCGTGCTGATGTGAGGTTTGTGGGCTGCCGCTCTGCCATAAAAACCCATTGCATGCAGTTCCCTGCGAACAGTCAGGGTGCTCACAGTTGTTCCCGTCGACTCTATGAACGATCTTGTCAGTCCATCAAGCGATGTGTGACGGTTTGCTGTGACCACTTTACGAAGAGCCCTTTGGTCTCTGGCCGACATGATCTTGGGTCTTCCAGTCCTAGGCGAAACACTTGTGGTGCCTTTCTCTTTCCATGCCAGGATGACGTTGTGAACAGTCGATTTTGGGATGTTTACGAGGTTTGACATCTCTCTAACAGTTTTGCCTGCGAGATGGCACCCAACAATTGCACCTCTTTGGTAGTCTGAAAGCTCTTTTCTTTGAGACATTCCTACAGCATTCACGCAAGCATCATCTCATAATAGCATACTCTCTGTTATGTAGAGCTGGGAAGAATGCCAACGGTGAAATTTCAAAGGAATGTCTCATTTTCATGCAAATCAGGGTTGTCCCATGACTTTTGATAGGGTAGTGTATCTCACTTTTTTGACATGCCTCTAACCTCCACTTTTAATTGCTCCGGGGGCAATTTTCTTGAGTACAGAGCTTCTGCTACACTATCTACTCAAAAGTAACCTGACACTTTCGATTTTATATGTTTTGTCAAATATCTAGAAAAATACTTGATGAATTATCCTGAAATTTCAGGGGTGTAAAGACAATGTTACACCTCATATATTTCAGAGAAGGGTTTGTCCTGAAGGCAAATAGGGGGCCAGCAACAAATTGAACAAAAAAAATAATGTTTGGGATCTCCCTGTAAAAAATAATGCTTGAAATGCGTTGAAGCTGTAGCATATGATTAGGAGGCTTCTTTTACTTATCTGTGTCCATTTGTATAATAATAGCACATATATTCATGGAGTTATAAAGATTTCTTTAAAAAATCGAACTGTTTTCGTAAGTTTTTTGTTTATAACATGCAGGGTTTTCAACTCGATGCAATGCCATTTTCAGGAAACTTGACAATCTACAGTAGAGACAACAACCTGCAATCAGAATATAAAAATATTAAATATTTGATGAAATGTGAGCATTTTTTACTAAATAATGCTTAAATGCACATTTACAAGATTTACCAAAATGTCTTTTATATAATTTCTTAGCCAAATGTATAGAGCTACTTTTATAAAAAGCCCAAGCAAATATCACGAAAATTCAGCAAGATATCACCGATAGAATGAGTTGAATTTCAGTTGCTCTCTAAAATAAACAAAATGAAAAGGGGTTTTCTTCAAATTTTTATTTTTGGATTGGACACTAGTATCAACTTCTTCTCCTTCAGCTGATATGACCAATATGAAGTCAATATGCCTTCATATCATCTTAACGAGAAGAAGTTGATACGGGTATCTGGTCCAAAAATAAAAATTTGGAGAGAACCCCTTATTGTTTTGTTTATCTTTGAGAGCAACTGAAATTCAACTCATTCTATCAGCAATATCTTTCTGAATTTTCACGCTATTTGCTTGGGCTTTTATAAAAGCAACTCCATACATTTGGCTAATAAATTATGCAAGACATTTTGGTAACCCTTGTGCATGCACAGTTAAACATTATTTAGTAAAATGCTCATATTTCATCAAATGTTTAATATTTTTATTTTCTGATTGTAGGGTTTTGTCTCTACTGTAGTTTGTCAAGTTTCTTGAAAATGGCATTGCATTGGGTTGAAAACCCTGCATGTCATAAACAAAAAACTTAAACATTTCGTTTTTTTTTAAAGGAACCTTTTTATGAAATTCTGACAAATGAACCTACAGACTATTTGAAATTCTCAACAGCTCGTAATACTCTAAAGCAAACTATTAGAGTTGATAAAAACAATCATTTTAACAATATGGCTAATAATCTGTACTTTAATCCACAAAATTTCTGGACTACTCGAAAACGATTTACTAAGTCAAAATATTCTTATGCCTTTGATAGCCTTCCTAATAATGATTCAATGACTTCTAATATTATTTCTAAACTTGAACCTAGTTTTACTAGTGATATACCTTTTAATCTGTCCAGTGCTTCAATGCTTTTTTTACAGAAGACTGGAACTGATTCCAATTATATCTTTGTCGGAAGAAGGGTGGATCATAATACTGTTCCTATTGATTAAACAGGTGGTGGCCTTACAGTATAACAGAGGGACATCAGGAGTTCCAACTAGTTTCGCCATTTATTCCCGGCTTTGTCAAGGATATACACAGCAAGAGGCATGCAAGCCTTTATATACAGAACAGTGGTACAAATTATGCATATACATGAACCAATAGGATACAAAAGAAATAAAGAGGAAATAATGGCCAACAGGATAAATAGAAAAAACACAGATTTTGAAATATAAAGGCCAATAGAAAAAAGGGGTGTAATCGCTAATTTTTTAAAAATTATACAAAAAGAAAATATACAAAGGGATGGTGCGCGTTTACGCGGACCGAAAAGAGAACTTATCCGGTTGTCTGGGGACAAGAGGATTTACAGAAAAATAAACAGGCAAGAAATAACAAAATGCAAAGGAAAACAAAAACCATAATAAAGAAAGCGAGAAAAAAGGGGATCAAAATAGATCGGATAAAGAGTTAAGTATTGCATATACATTAAAGTCTGTTTGATAATTGAGAAGCAGGTGGGGGGAGGACTTCTTGGCCTTGAATATCTCGATCGCTTCGAGGGTAGCAGTTTTTTCTGGCTTATTGCAGATATGTAGGACAGACATAACATCTTCTTGCGTCTTTAAAGCGTGTCCGGAATCTTCGAGGTGGTTTGCGTAGTGGGAAGTACGATCTCGTTTTCTGTATGAATCAAAGTGTTCTTTGAATCGTACTGCAAAATTGCGGGTCGATAATCCTACATAAAATCTGTCGCAAAACGCACATAAAATCTTACCGCCTGAATTGTGCGTTTTGCGACAGATTTTATGTTCTCCATGCACAAACACGAGTGAAGGTTAGGCAGTCATTTCCATAGACGTTCTGCATACGACGATGAATTTCAGAAACTGAAACTCCTTCACATGTCAAAAAACGAATTACTGCTCTCTGTTCCTGTTTTGTTGACTCCATTTTATTGTTTGGACGAAGCGATCACTCGTAGAGCTTCGAAGCACGAGCTATCGCTCTTTCTCACGTGATGCAACACTTGCAATCTGTTGTTCAATTTGCATGTGGGGTTTCGCAATTGTTGAAAACAAAAACTTACGATCCTACACGTAGTCTTTTCTTTTTTTTCCCCACACAAACTTTTGTTTTCATTTGTCGACCTAATATTAAAGATGGGACGACAAAATATCTGAGAATATAAACCAACGTAAAAATTATAAATTGTACAGAATTAAGATAAAAAATTACAACCATTATGCATTACATACATGGTAAAGTAAACTACAATTGTATTGTAGGTTGAAAATTACATACAATTTCAAATAACAATCAGATCAAGCCTGATTATAGCAAAATGTACAAGGATAACCAAAAAAATTAGAGAAGTTTGCAGGAAAATATTCTGCCCAAGGGAATGTTAGACAAACGGTAGTTCCTTAAAGAATTACAAAAGGATGAATAGGGAAATAACGAACGAATTTCAGATGGTAGGAAAGCCCAGCATCTAATTCCGAAAATTGAAACACAACGGTTCCTATAATTAAGGGTGGAAGACTGCAGGTGAATCTCATTATTGATCCTGCTTTTAAATTCTCTTCTATTTTTAATAATGAATAAACAACTAAATAGAGAGTTTTTTTTTAGCTGCAATTATTAACCCTATTTTGGGCTTATTGCCTGTTGCAGGACAGTTTCTGAATAAATAGGCCTTAATATCTTTTATATTTTGACCATATCTAGGCTGTTACAATAATAATAAATTAATATCTCCATGAATATACGTGCTATTCTCATCCAAATGAAGACAGATAAGTAAAAGAAGCCTCATCATCATATGGTACAGCAACAATGCATTTCAAGCATTATTTTTTACAGATTGCTGGTTCCCTATTCACCTTTGGAACAAAACCTTCGCTGAAATTTATGAGGTGTAACATGCTCTTTACACCCTGAAGTTTCATGATAATTCGTCATGTATTTTTCTAGATATTCCACAAAAAGTCTAAAATTGAAAGTGTCCGATTACTTTTGGGTAGATAGTGTATCTTCCTATACCTTCCTTGAAAGGATTGATTTCTTTGTTATCCTCTTCCTTTGGAGTCATACAGTGGTCACAAACAGACCTTAATCATGAAAATAGATTACAAAACAGAGAAAATGCCACCCTTCCTCATGTAGAGAGAAGCAGAGGTCTTATGTCAATAAGATTTGGTCACTCAGAGAATTCTTATTGAGTGATCATCATTGTACAAGCTGTCTATATCACTGATACAAAATGCATGCACAAATCCAAACCTCATGAAGAACACACACAGCATTCCTAAAACGTGCTACGTTTCAATCATGCCTTGGAAAGAAACTCCATCATAGGCATCCTTCTAATCTCAACCAGCAACATGTTGACAGGAAAACATTTTGAACATTAGGTGAACTTCAGGGAAACTGAAAAGATAATGATTGCCTACAAGCTCAGGTTATTAACACTAAAAGCTATAGAAAACACATTTATCAAGGATTCGAGGGATGGGTCTTGTAAGAAATGCCATGTCATAGACATAAAATACATCATATCAGGTTGCAAGATGCTCATACATACAGATTATTTGCAGTCATTACAAGGTAGCCAATATCAAGCTTATCCACAAGCTTGTCCACATAAGCATCCCATAAACATCCACACCCAATATTAGAGAATAAACACATAAATTACATTTTGAAAAAGCTATAATAACTAACAATATTATTAATCATGACAGACCAGACATCACACTTGCAGATAAACAAAACCAAGTGACATATACAGTCAACCTCGATATCTCGAATTTCATGGGAACAGAAAAAAAAATCAAATAAAGAGGTTTCGAGGTATGGAGGGTTACTTTTAAATCACGATTTTTAGGTTAATAAAGATACAATGAGAATATAGAGCACAATAAGAGATAAAATGGTACTTGTATAAAGAGTTACACCATGTACAAGTGGCACAACTAGCATCAGAAACTCAGAACTGCGCATTCTTAAACATCTCGTACTTAACAGAGTTTTGCCAAGAAGATCAAAAAAATTTTTCGTGAATTTTTTTCGTAACGCTTGAGGATAGTCTAACTTTAACAAAAGTGATGTCAAATTCTTTTCATCTTTGTTCGAAAAATTTCTCATAATGAGAAAATTTTAACTCGCAAATGTGTTTAAATGCATTGCATTTCGCTGGCACAAAATTCAACATAGCAAGGTTTCCAAGAAAATGTTTTGAGATAACGAAGGGAAATACAGTATATTGAATTAATAGTGAAAATGCAGGGAAATAAAAAGTTTTTGAAATATCGAGGTTCAACTGTAATTGGCATTCCAGTCTCAATACAAATAACTTGCATAATACATACATAAGAAAGATCACTAAATACTCATTTACATACAAAATAAAATGCCTGTGAGGAGCCAACAGAGTACACATTGTTTCTATAGTCCTTTTTGCCACCAGGGTTATTATGCACACACTAGACTAATTTCTGCCAACATTGAATATAAACCCTCACACCCATATACGTATGTTTATAGTAAATGAAATTCTGGGCTTGGCCCTATTTTGGGTCTGCCTCTGAGGCTTGGCTTCTGGACTTGATCCAAGTGTGGTCTTTCCAAAGCAACGACACCAAACAATAATAATTTGTAACATTATTTTTTGAGTGTTAGTCAATCCAATACCAAGAGATAATGTTTTACTTACTTTTATTGGACAATAATGCCATGCTTAAAATTCCTGTCTGCTAGTTAACATTCTATTTCAAGGGACTTTGTAGATTTATAAATAATAAGCTTTAGGAACCCTACAGAAGATTTTTTTCCTCTTCAGAAATGCTGTCAAGCATAAAACTTTGACAGTGGGCTTTTATATTAATGGTACTTTTAATTTTATATATTCATTAATTCAGGTAGAAATTGTTTTATTTTTAGATGATCTAATATTTTTTATTTTATTTTTTTTTTTTTATAAAGGAATCATGACATCACTAGGGTCGGGTCGTTCTGTGCTATTCACAATTGAGCAGATAGAATTAATTCGGCGGTTACGTAACAGTGGCATAACAAAAGAGCAGGTTGTGCAAGCGTTTGAAGAGTTGGACAGGCTAGATGCAGAGCTAGGACGACCATATGCTGTGCCCTCAATGGCAAGTGGCACAATCTCAGGTGGAGCTCTGGCAGCTGGACAGCAACTTGGTCTTGCGCTTGCCCATCTCCAGTTACAGCAACATCTTTTGCGGCAACATGCAGCTGCCACTGCTTCAGCACATCGACGTCCTAGTTCTGAAAGCACAGAACCTCCAGTTGCCAGCCCTCCAACACAAGCATCAGATTCTCCTCCTTCCACACCACAGACAGTAAATACACCTAACTACCTCGGCACTCCAGCAAATCATCGTCTTGTAAATGGTCACCATGATCAGTTCCTAGAAGATCAAGCTGAAATGCAGGAATTTATGAAGTAAGTGGAAAGAGTAATTATATTTAATACTGTATTTTCTGGTTGCATTTTTTTTTTTTTTTTAAACAAAGATTTTAGCGTATAGAGCTAATAAAATAAACTAATAAAATGAAGAGAGATTGAAGAAAACAACCACTGAAATGTGTAAAATTTTCTTACAAAATCCATATACATGCCACCTTTACTGTATTATTCGCAGACCGCTACCACACTAAGGCTATTTCAGTCCCATTTCAGTCATATTATGCACAGATTTTAATGAAAATGAGATCTAATAAAGATTGAATCTGCTAAAGCTAGAGATTAAATATTGTACTAAGATTCTTCCTCGGGGAGAGCCACGTGCTGTTAGTGTTATTGCCAGTGACTGTGCATGGCTTAGACTCAAAAGACTTGATCCATAGTTACTATGTTTTTTATTGTTCTTTTCTGTAACTTAATTTATCTAATTAATTTACAGTATGCTTTTTTTTCTCATATTTCTTGTCTTTTTTATTATTATTAAATTAATTTATAAGTTAAGAGTGTCATTGTATCTCATCATACACTGAAGAGGCAAAACATTATAACTATCACCACATTGGTGAATGAACTCGTCTGGATCACATGGAGGGCACTTGATTAAGTGGGAATGGTATTTAATTGCTGCTGGAGAAGGTAAGGAATCAGCCTTGCACTTAATTTGTGAGTGATGGGAAAGGCTTCTGATCTAAGCGAATTTGACAGAGGGCAGATTGTAATGGCCCGAAGACTCGGAACGAGTATCTCTGAAACTGCACGACTGGTAGGTTGTTCACGATCTGCCGTTGTTAGTATTTATGTAAAGTGGATAAATGACGGTGAAACCAGCAGTAGACGCCAAGGTGTTGGGTGCCTACGCGTCATCAAAGAAAAAGGATGTCCGAGACTGTCTTGCTTGGTAAACCAAGATCGGTGCCAGACAGTGGCTCAGCTGACAGCCCAATACAATGCAGATCCAAGTGCAAGTATTTCAGAACACACAGTTCAGCGGACACTGTCGGATATGGGACTGCGCAGCAGACGTCCCACTCGTGTGCCTCTGTTGATCAAGCGTCATTGTCAACTATGCCCACAGTGGGTCAGAACATCAAGACTGGACCATGAATAAATGGAAGAGAGCTGCCTGGTCGGATGAATCACAATTTCTTATTCATCACGTCGATGGTCGTGTCAGGGTACGCCGACTTCCAGGCGAACAGTTGCTCCCCCCCTGTACAGCAGGCCATACACAGGCTGGTGATGGCAGTATTATGCTTTGGGGGATGTTTTCATGGGCAGCTCTGGGACCCGTAGCTGTGGTAGAACGGACCATGAAAGCTGCGAACTATCTAAACATCATTGCGAACCAGTTGTACCCTTACATGGCTTCTATCTTCCCAACTGGAAATGGAATCTTCCAGCAGGACAACACCCCATGTCACAAGGCTCAAATTGTGTTGGAGTGTTCGAGGAGCATAAGGATGAATTCCAATTAATGTCCTGGCCACCTTTTTAATCCTAACTCGCCTAATTTTAATCCAATAGAACACATTTGGGATGTCATGGAGTGGCAGCTCAGAGCTCAAAAATTTTGTAAACTTTTAGGATGATGTGCTTTTCACCTTGGGTGAGAGATATCCTTAGTGTTTCCTGAAGGAATTCTCCCATTGATTGGGTACTTGGGTCACATTATGTACAAAGCCAATCAGAAATGAGCTGTGCTCTCATCCAGGCTGTTTGAATTGGCATGATAATGCGAGTGAACACCAGAACTGGCTTACTAAATGATAATTTAGCAGTGCCAATTAGAGTGGAAAAAAAAGTGTAGAGCAAAATTCTTGGGCCGGGGGGCCCCGGAGGATTATTCACTAGGAAGTTAGCTCAAATTGAGAACATTTCTCTATATTTTAACATGATTTTAATGTACAGTATAAATATATTGTTTACTTCAATCAGTACCTTTTTCTGCATGAAGATGGCATTCCTGTAGATTAAATGTTGAATGTGATCCCATCCAGAATCCCATGGCATTCTTTTAGATGTAGATTTCCAACTCGCCCAACTTTGTTCTTATAAATATTTCCTGTTCAATGTCTCCACAAGAAGAATGAAAGCTGTATAATAATCACCTCTTGTACATTATCTAAATTAATTACATTATCACTGCAAATTAAATACGGGGCTCGATGAAACCAGTACTGCTACGAAATATTCCAAGGTGACTAATGAATTATATTTCGTGATACCCATTTGCAATTACATGTATAGCCATTTGACAAAGTGAATTTGCAGAAGTACAAAAGCTGTATGCCTTTTTACTAAGAAAGGCTGATATTCTAGGGAATCTTGATGAACAAATTGTCAGTGAGTGGACTGACATAAAACTACATGTACCAGTTTACAGAAAAAATCCAAGATCTTTTAATGATATGTATTGTGCATCTGCAAGATGTCACTGCATATGTTATTGACCAGCGAGTGGCAGGTTTTCAGCACTCGCTTACAAGAAAAAAGATGAAACATTAACTGTAGTTTTAAAAATTAATTTTCAAACATGATTTCTTTTTTCTTCTTACTACTATTTACTGTTTCGTAAGTATGTTTATCTACCGTAAATATTCTACTATAATGCGAAAAATTTTGACCTGAAAAACCACCTAAATTTGTGGGATCGCATTATACAAGAGGGAAAAATTAGCGCTACAACAGCTGAGGAGGGGGGAGGGTCTGACGAACTTCAAACGAAAATAGTGTATAACATTGAATATATTGGTGCATTATAGTGCATTATATAATAAATACGGTACATTAATTCGCTTTTATCTCAATTTTTACGGTCGCCAAAAACTAACTTCGATCTGATGAATTTCAAACGAAAACTAGCATATAATATAATATTTAACAAACTGGCATATTACAGTATATTATGTATACCCTGTCTCAGCTTCAGTTAAGAGTGACGTCACGGAATGACGCCGTTTACCGGGCAAAGTGCACAACATCGTATCCTTCCGTTGTTAGACTTGTACTACGCTAGACCGTCCTATAATCGCGTGGCTTCTCGAAGTAGATTAGTCGAATGGTATCTGTCCGATATCTTTTTTTAAAGTTAAATGTTTAAAATATTTTAATCATCTTCGATTTCTGACACATTTCTTTCACGTTAGTTCTTCACGTAGGAACAAGACACCACCATTTTCATTTTACAATCAAATAATCTCGACTACAGATCAACTTCATTTTAATTGGGTTTTTTTTTTAAATTTCATCAAATGGCTTTTCTATCCGCCGATTTTGTATTATATCGAAAAGAAAAATATGAAATATGATTGCAGAAAGAATTTTGAACTTGTTATATAGAAAATTATTCGAACTATTTCTTCATGCAGATGAACTATAACCGTTTCACTCGTGACGTCACTCTCAACTAAAGCCGAGACAGGGTATAGTATATAGAGCATATTTATTCCCTGTTTTTTTCTCGATTTTTCGTCCCCAAAAGCTAATGCAAAAGTGAATTCTCAAAAACAAAATGGCGACGCCATTGGGGAAAAAATCACTGTGATCACGTTTTATTTATTATAATTTCTCT
>JAHWFO010029920.1:1596396-1607815 GCA_023313115.1 Rhysida immarginata
CAGTTTTCATTTTTTATACAGGGTGCGTAAGGTATTTGAGGACAGATTCACGTCAAGAAAGAAAACAGATATATAAGTCGAGATAATAACTTTATTATCGAAACATATCATGAGCATACACAAGAAACCACCTTGTTATATGGCTATTCAATGAATCTGCCTTCAGCTTCTATAACTGCTTCAATGCAAGATCGAAACCATTGGCATGCACGAATCAAATGGTCATGGTTCATATTGGTCATTACTCGAACAATGGTAGCTTTCAATTCATCTTTGGTGTTATGGGGTTGTTCATTGACCTCTCTCTCCACAACGCTCATACGTAGTAGTCCAACGGAGTCCAACGTAGTAGTCCCAAAATTTCTGGTTTGCCTTGAACAATCCTTGTAAATCTAATAAACACAGCAGATTTTTTTTTTTAAATACATACTCTACTGCATTAAGATGATGCATTAATATCATCAAATATCTTATGTCTCAAAAATGTCTGATTAATGGGAGTTTCCATTCATGTAATTGTGGATTAAAGAGGTTTGAGTGCATCATGTAAGATATACAATTTTTTTATAAGGTTTTTTTTTAATTTTTAATATTTAATTGCTTTTTAATGTTTTATTCAGGCAGGGAGATGCTGTGATTTTAGAAGAGATAAGAAAATTCGTGATTCGTTATAATATCAAACAGCATTTCATTGCAGAAATGGCAAAAATCAGTCAAGCGTATGTAAGTCGTTATTTTCGGGGAGAAATTGCTGAAATGTCAGATCGCACTAAAACTGCCATTTACTCTTGGTACCTGACTTGTAAAAAAAATCCTTGGAAACTCAGTAAGTGTTTTCTTGATATATGTACATTAAAGTTGAGCTTTTGTAATGAAAATTTAATTTGCTTTATTATTATTATTTTTTTTTAACAAAATCTTTTTTTTTTTTTACTTGTAGAACAAATTTGCCCCAATTCAGGGGTAAAACGTATGGTATCTGACTCTGGGGACCTGATTCCATTAAAACGTGAACGGTTCACATTTAAAGCTGCTCATCTGGCGATTCTTGAAAAGTATTACAATGCTGATCCATACCCAGATACCCAAACACGAGAACAAATAGTTGAGGAATGCAATAGGGCAATGGCCAAACCAGGTACCTTAGGTATACTGATTAGTAATTTACGTTTTTAGTTTTAAATAATATTAAAAAAAATAATAATAATTTGATAAATTTAACACTAGAACTACCAACAATTAAGATATTTCTACTGCACCAGTTAAAAGAACTGGCTTTTGAATAAAACACAGATGATAAAAAATTAATACTCATATACAGAGTGGTTCCAAGCAGTTGGGACAAACTTTGGGAGGAGATTCCTGAATAAGGAACAAAAAATAGTCCTATTGAACATGTGTGTGGAAATGCACAGCAGAGAGACCTTCAATAGAGAGACATGCCATTTCATAATTTACCCATAGAAAAAATGTAATATGTTGTTAATAGGCACCCTCTGAACTTCTCCAATGAAACACTCAGCCCATGTATGAATGACATAAGTAGTAACAACGAGGCAAACCATTATTGATGTCACAGTAAAAACTGTTCTGCAAAAGTTTGACTGGGCCTGCCCAGTTAAATTTCCGATTTCAATTGTTAGACATAGTTGGAGAAAGGCATGAATGTAGCAAGGAATTACAATGAGAAATAGAAATGCATAGTAACATAAATACATGTATGCAGTTTTATTTTTTTGTACGTCCAAAATTCCTGGTTTGCCTTGAACAATCCTTGTTATGTTGCAATGTCTAACAATTGAAATTGGAAATCTAACTGGACACGCCCAGTCAAACTTTCGTTGTACATTGTATAGGTTTTTTTAAGATAAGTAATCGGAAGACATATTTAAGACTCGTAAAATATGACGAACCGAAATAAGAGGTTGTATGTGGATATTGACAATGAAATAACGACAAAATAACTCTTTAACCAAAACAATTTTATAAAACAAAAGAAAATACAAAAGGAAAAAATAAATACATGACCTGTAAACGTTTTTCGATAGCGACGCTATCATCATCAGCAGAAGGCACGGAGCAACACGATGAGAAACCTCAAGTGAAACTCAAGGTTTTTTTAAGTTTAACATTATTTTTATGCACTTACGTTTTAAATTTTAAAATTATTTTCTGGAAATCTAATATTTTAATAGAAACCACAAAAATCATTTTACATTTCAAGCAATTTTATTTTGTGTTGAAAATGATTTTCTCAAACATACAAACTCGTCTATTCCTGGTAAAACTTAAATTGCTAAATAAATTTTATAAATGCAAGTTTATGTCCACATAATTCCTATTGTGTATTTTATAATTCTCATATCAGAATCTAAAGATAATAAAAGTGAACTATGTGAAAAATGAAATACGTATACAAATGGTTATGAATCTCATATGCACAAATTTATAAAAAACAATCGATCGATCAAGAAGAAGTGCGAACAGTGAAAATATAATCACTACAGATGTCTTGAACATCAACATGTTACAAACATATAAGCTTCTCCTTCTGGCGTTATACAGGTGACCAGAAAAAACTGATAACATTTATTTTGCGAAAAGAAAAATATACATCACCACAAAGAAACTTCTGTCAATGGGTCATGATAAAGTACACTACCCTATCAAAAGTCATAGGACAACCCTGATTTGCATGAAAATGAGACATTCCTTTGCAATTTCACTGTTGGAATTCTTCCCAGCACTACATAATGGAGAGTATGCTATTATGAGATGATGCTTGCGTGAATGCTGTAAGAATGTCTCAAAGAAAAGAGCTTTCAGACTTCCAAAGAGGTACAATTGTTGGGTGCCATCTCGCAAGCAAAACTGTTAGAGAGACGTCAAACATCCTGAAATCGACCGTTCACAATGTCATCCTGGCATGGAAAGAGAAAGGCACCACAAGTGTTTCGCCTAGGACTGGAAGACCCAAGATCATGTTGGCCAGAGACCAAAGGGCTCTTCATAAAGTGGTCACTGCAAACTGTCACACATCGCTTGATGGAGTGACAACATCGTTCATAGAGTCGACGGGAACAACTGTGAGCACCCTGACTGTTCGCAGGGAACTGCATGCAATGGGTTTTTATGGCAGAACGGCAGCCCACAAACCTCACATCAGCACCAGCAACGCAGCAAGGAGATTGCAATGGTGCAAATAGCGACGACATTGGACTCGGGAACAATGGCGAGTGGTTGAATAGAGTGATGAGTCCCGCTACAATCGGACTGGCAATCGGATGGACGGGTTTGGGTATGGCAAACATCTGGCGAACGTTATCTGCCAAGCTGTGTTGTGCCCACTGTGAAGTTCAGCAGAGGGTAGGTGATGGTGTGGGGGTGCTTTACATGGTATGGGTTGGGTGCAATCGTTTCTGTGGACAGACATCTAAACGCAGAGCGTTACCAAGACATTCTGAACAACGCAGCACTCCCATCTCTCTGGCAGCACTTTGGCAATGGCCCTTTTCTGTTTCAGCACGGTAACACACCTTGCCATAAAGCAAGGGCCGTAGGCACATGGTTTGACGGAAAGGGGGTTCGAGAACTTGACTGGCCTGCACAGACCCCCGATCTAAACCCCATTGAACATCTGTGGGACGTTCGATTGCACGCATGTGCAGAACGCCTGAAATCCGTGACCGAACTGTCCAAGACACTTATGGCAGAATGGCAAAAATTACCTGTCGAAACGTATCAAAAACTTGTGGACAGTATGCTCCAGAGAGTAGAAGCTGTGATAGCAGTAAAAGGTGGACCAACAAGATACTAAAATATGTATAGTTTTGAGTGTTTCTATTAAAGTGATGGTGTCCCATGACTTTTGATAGGGTAGTATACTTTTCTCGGAAAACATATTTAAGTGTTTTCGAAATGGCTTCCTTCCGCTTCAGTACAGAGCCTCAAACGCTTTCGAAAATTTCCGAGCAAACACTGCAACTCATCTACGTCTATCCGGTCCCATTCCTGAAGCAAGGATTTTTTCAGCTCCTCCAATCTTGTGTTGGGCTTTGCACAAGCTCTTGCCTCCAAAATCGACCAGACGCTGTAGTCCATTGGATTGAGATCTGGGGAGTAAAGTGGCCACTCCTGAGACGTGATGAAGTCAGGGAAGTTGAGCCTGCACCACTCCTGCGTCTTTTTTGCCCTGTGGGCTGGCGCGGATTCTTGCTGGAAAGTCCAGTGTTGAGCCCACAGCAGTAAGACGGCCTCGAGAATGTCACGGCGGTACACTTCCTGGTTGTTTTTTATCCCTTGATCCACGAAAATCAAAGGGGTTTTGCTGCTTGCACAAATTCTAGTCCAGACCATCACGGACATCGCATTTTGGCAGTGTTCGACGATCGCAAAGGTGCCGGGAGCATCGGTGGACCAAACTTGATCATTCTGGTGGTTGTGGGCTTACTGAATGGTGAAAAGTTTCTCGTCAGTGAAGAGGATCCACTTCCTTGGCAGAAAGTGCAGCGCGACGAAGGAGTTGTCGGCATCTTTCCAGCCGTACACGCTTGTTGTCGTCCATCAAACGCTGAACTTTGTGGAGTTTGTAGGCTTTGAGTCCCAGTTCCTTGGTGGCTGTTAAGCGAATCGATTCACGGGCATAGCTGGTCTCACGAACAGTCTTTCTCATCGAGACTCACGTATTCTGCATCACTCGCTTCTTGATGAGCGCGTGCTTCCTGGGTGTGTTGACACTGTTTTCTGCCACTTCCTAGACGTCGACCAGCATGGCCAAGCTCCTGGAACCGCTTAATTGTTCTCTTGAGATTCGATGGGGCGATATTGAGCGATCGCGCGATCTCGCAATTGTGTTTTCTTAGCCCATTTAACGTCAAAATTTCCTCTCGTTGATTAGACATCTTCGTTTACTTTGTTATAATTGCGTAATAATTATGGAAAAAATTTTTACGTGCATTACTTCTAATGCCCAATTCACCTATCCTAAAATCAAAATGGGAATGACCCAAACGAGTTTTTTCTGGAACGAGTGCAATGTTGTTATCAGTTTTTTCTGGTCACCCTGTAAAACTGTTCATTTCTGTCCACAGGCTGTTAACCATATTTTGGACCTAACAATGTCAAAAATATATAAACTGGAAGTTGACGACTTGAATAAACTGAAAAAGTATAATTATGCATATGCAATGAATATTATAAAATGAAAGAACTTAAATTGATTTGTTTTAAAAAATTTCGTTAATCAATTTCAAAATATTTTATTTGGAATTTATTTTCTTTATTAAATTTAAAAAATAAGTATCATAAAAATAATGTAATGAATTTCATAATTTACAATAGCTAAAATTACTTATTTAAGTTTTAATTTGATTTTTTTTTTTTAATTATTTTAGCATGTTTCTTAAAATGATAATAGATATACCTACTATAGTAAAAAATTATGATGACAGTATATTTTTGGATTTTAACAACATATCTGATTTTAGCAATCAGTGTTTTTTCGTTTGTTGGAAAAAATGAAGGTTGGATTGTTGTTAGGCACTATGGAAGTTAGCATTTTATAAATAAGGTTTTTACTGTAACTAAATGTACCTCTCAGGATTCATTGGAAATCTAAAGAACGAAAGGTGATTTACACAACAACGTTGGGCACAAAATTGCAGCACACCACTGTCCAGACATGCTTTTAGAAAAACAAATTGACAAGTTTTATGAAAGTTTTCGCTCGTCGATTTGCTCTTTGCAAAACCTTGAACTTTTGCGAAACTTAGAATCGAAACTGAACTTCTCCAATGAAGTACCCAGGAATCCGTATTACATGTAAATTAAGTAAATGACATGTCTCTTTATTAATGGTCTCTGAAGCACCGTGAGCTCACATTACATACAGATGTCCCAAATTGATGTATACACTCTTTGAAACGTTATAACTCAACAACAAAATGAGATAGAAATATAAGGTTTGTTGCATTTTATTCCTGTTCAAAATGTCCACTTACAAAATTGCAGTCGCCTATCTGGGTCGTCCTCATTTAGTACGTGGAGAAGTCGCGAAACGTAATGCTTCCGTTTTTGACCTCGCAAAATTCGATGAACACTGGATTTGGCGATACCAATTTCTCGAGAGCATTGGCTCACTGACTTCTTTGGAGATCGTGCAAAAACCTCTATGACGGCAACAACACTCTCGTTATCAGTGGAACTTCTCTTTCTTCTGCACCAACCTTTCAACACATCTTTCACTGTTCCTTCGGCTTCAAACTTGTCTCGGAGTTTTGTTATTGTTACCCTTGTTGGCGGTGGTATACCAAATTCAACTCTCCAACATCGTTGAAGCTCAACAACATTCTCCACTTTCCAATAACACTTCAGTATCTACTTACGTTCGTCGAATGAAAGTCTCACCGGCATTTTGGTTTATAAACAAATGAACAACAATGAACATGTTGCTATGCTTTTCCAGCGCCATCTGGATCATACACAATAAACCTTATATTTCTATCTCATTTTGTTGCTGAGCTATAATGTTTCAAAGAGTGTATACATCAATTTGGGACACTCTGTATATATTACATTGAAAAATGGTTTAGCCTAAGATTTCTGACTAAGGTATGGTAGATGCTCAAACAGTCTCCCATTGATCTCAATGCAAGCACAAATGAACTGAACTTTGCATCATGGACTGAAGAACTGAGCCCTTTCGAATGTGCTAGACTTTTATTCAAACAACATTGCAGGTAGCATGCACATGTTGTTCCAATATCTGCACATCAACTCAATTACACAATCAGGTTTCAGATGCTTCCAATGTAGAAATCAAGGGGGTTGAGGTATGGTGTCATGTTACAGGACCCCATCCATCTAATGGAGGTGTTATTCTTATACTTACAAATGGTGCAACAGAAATGGGCTAGAGCTCCATCTTGCTGCAGTCATACAGTTTTTGTACAGCCAGAGGATATCATTTAGCAAGGCAGGTGGTGTCCTGCAGAAACTGTAGTTACACCATGCCATGTGAGTTATTGTGGAAGAATAATGGGCCCACAAATAGGAGCCACCATGAATCCCATCCCAAATACTGATACAAAATGGTTGCTGATGATGGGATTCCATCATTCCATGAGTATTCTATTTTGATCACACACAATTGATGATGGTATCCCTATTGAAGATTGACTCATCAGTGAAAAAGAGTAATGAGAGGATGCCAAAATTGTAGTGGTTTGTTGTAGGAACCACCGACAAAACCAATATTCTATCTGATCAAAAGTTTCTGGACACCTGTAAAAATTAATATGGCTTTGATGTTCCCTTATGTTGTTATTCTCTGAGAAAGATTTTCGTAGACAGCTTTAGGAATTTTCTTCCATTTTACCCAAAGAACATTGATCATTGACCACAGACATTGGGCAATGTGCCTTAGCCCATAATCATTGCTCTAATTCATCCCACAGGTTTTCATAGGGATTTATATCAGGCCAGTCCATTTCTTCAACCCCTGTCTCCTCAAGATATTCTTGCATACACCTTGCTTTGTGACAAGGAGCATTGTCATGTTGTTAGGGAATGGTCCATTTCCAATGTTGGCAGTGCAGAATTATCCAAAATGGCAAGGTAAGTCACAAATTTCATACTTTCTGCTACTGGAACAAGATGGCCCAATTCAAACCGTGAAAATGAACCTCCACACTGCCTTCTCTGAACTTTATAGTGGGCACCACACAGTCTGGCTTGAAGCATTCTCTGGGCATTCACCAGACCCAAACTCAATCATCTGATTGCCAGAGTGTACGAAAATTATTCACTTCATAAGACATTTCGTTGTAACATAATCCATTTTCGGTGATTTGTACACCATTATAAAATTTGCTTCACGTTGATTCTGGTGATGTGAGGTTATGAACAGCAGCACGTTCCATGGAAACCTAGGACCCTCAGTTCCTGGCAAATAGTGATTTTACTGGCAGTTTTTGAAGTGGCATTTTGGAACTCTTTAGCAATTGTTTCAGCTTAAGACTGCACGTGACAAATGCTAGCTCTTTAACCTATGATATCGTGATGCGAATGACGTTGCTCCTTGAGATTTCCACTTGACAGTGATGTCACTTACAGCTGCATATGCAATGTTGCATCTAGGTGGAAACAGAAGGGCGCAGCGCCTGCTCTTTTCTGTTAGAGTTATTTAAACTAACCATTATAATGTGTGCTTTTCATATACCCTATTTTCTGATCAAATGTGCCCTAATTATTGTTTGCGTCCCTGCCCTGCCATTTGCTAGATGCAACTCTGACATGGTATTTGCAGAATGACAAGATATCTTGTGAACAGACTTGTTGCATCAGTGAACCCTACGATGGCGGCATGTTGGACTTGCCGAGTTCTGTTGAATCACCTTTGCTTCTATTTATATTACCTGAGACATCATAGACATGTAATGTAGGACATGTAACCTTGCTTTGGAGGTGTGTCCAGAAACGTTTGATCAAGTAGTTATGTCCTGTATCACTTCAGTAATGAATGTTTTAAATTTATTATTTTAAGTACTAGTCTAAAAATCTGAACATTTTATTTCTTCTAAAAACTTTTAATGATAAAATTGGAATGGCAAAATTATTAGAGAAAAACATCCTCCCCCTTCCCTCTTTTTTTTCCAGTCTTGAGTTGTCAAAGCCTTTAAATGTAGCATTAAGCAGTTTACCTTTTCAATGATGGGCTATTCAGATAACTTTGCTCTCATTGTAATCATAACATTTCATAAAAATTGGTTTTATTATATTTGTTAGATTTAAATTGCAAAAAATCTAATGGTTACATATTTTAATACTTATTCTTCAGATCGTGAACTAACAGATAAAGAACGGGTAACTCTCAATGTTGTAACTAACTGGTTCAATAACCGGCGTAAAGAAGCCAAACAAAAGCTCAAGCAACAAGGTTTGAACTATATTAAAACATTAATTTTTAGTTCGTAAATAAGGTTGACATAGATAAAACAGTAAGGTGAGATTTATAGTTAACTGGTAAATTTTTTTTCAATTTTTTTGAGGAATTTTTAAAATTATTTTTATTAAAATGGATAGTAGAGCAATAATAACTTCTAATTGCAAATTATTAATATCTCCAGTTTAATCAAAATTGTATAGCATTTTAATTTTTATTAAACAATAATTTTTATATTTTTGTTATTAATTAATACATTTGCCTTATAAATTTTTATAGAATAATTAATTATATTATAGATACTATAATTATTTTTAAGTACATGTATATTACACTTGAAGAGCTATAACATAACTGGTTGATGGGCATCTAGACATGTTTTGGAGTGATTACATATATTTGTTCTCTTTCAATATTATTATTATTGTTTGGGGAAACCAAACTCGGATCAGGTCCAGAAGCCAAGTCCCAGAGGCGGACCAAAGAGAGGGCCAATGGACTCCAATGCAAGGAAGGGAAAAACTATACACTCATGGGTGTATTGATGTTTGGGTGTAGGAATTCCTTACTATGTGACAAGCGTTTAGGATTGTGGCATTCTGTGGATTAAAATTCAGTGTTGACAGCTTTTGCGTAATGAGTGTGGAATAATCCCAGTAGCAGAAAGAACTATAGGAACAATGTGTACTCTGGTAACTCCCCAAAGGCGTTTTATTTCGTGTGCAAGATCCGTATATTTAGTGATTTTGTCTGTGTCTCTCTTTTGTAAATTGTGTGTGTGGGGGATGGCGATATCAATTATGTAAGTCACTTTGTTTTGCTTATCTACTAGTGTAATGTCTGGTGTGTTATGAGGGATAGTTTTGTCAGTGATTATCGCTCTGTCAAAATATAGTTTGTGGTGTTCTCTAAGACAGTGTCTGGGATATATTTATAGTATGGAGTGTGGATGTCCCTATGCTTGTGTATCTTAGCTAGATGTTGAAGTATGATGTTGCAACCTGGTTATGTCTGTGTAAGTAATCTGTCTGCGTAGTATTTTGCAAATGGATAGGACGTGTTGGATAGTTTCCTCTGTGATATGGCAGTTCCTGCGAGCCTCATCAGTCGAATCTTTATAATATGTTTTCTGTAGTTTTAGTGTTAATAACTTGGTCTTGTATGGCAATCATAGTTCCTTCAGTTTCCCCAAAGAGACTCCCTTCACTCAACCAAAAGTTCGATGCTTTTTTGTCAATGTGGAACTGGTTGAGGTCAGAAGGATGTCTACTGTGGAGTTGCTTTCCGAGCCATGGTAGAAGTTTAGTGCATGGTCTAGGAATGTTATGGGTGTTCTGTACGCTGTTCAGGTTCAAACGTGTGTATTTTGTATCAGACATGCAGATTGCTTTTTGTAATGGTGATGTGTGTTGTTTAGAGAAAAAGGATTCTCTGAATGACTGACCGCGTGTTGTTAAAATCATCGCTTTCGTTGACTGATGCAACGAGCGTTATAGTAAACGGTAGTGCTATTTAACAACACGACTGATGGCTAAACAGTCATCAGCAAAACAAATATGGCTGACATTGCAGTTGAATTATATCAATTCAACGACTTAGTTCAGTGCCATAGCTTAGTAAATTGGGCCTTGGGCAAATTATAGTCCCTAATTGTATTTTGTGCCCCCTTAATATATTCTGTACAGCTCTGGTGCCTCCCCTTATGCAAGGGCCCTGGTAGGCCCCTCTCCTCACTACGGCACTGAATTTTTACGAGAATTTTAATCGGTAAAAGAAGTAATAACGAAGATATTTTAACTGAGCAGTGGTCTATTATTTAGATTTACTGCCTAAAAAGTGGGCAAAAGTAATTTATTACGTAGAGTGGCTCTATATCTCCACCGTGGATTCTTTGCATCGTGTGTCGCCACCATTTTTTCTACGCAAACAGATCACGTGATCTGATTCAACGAAGAAGACTTCGCTTCGGGTTGTTGCAAATCCTACCCTCCAACCCAGAGTTCCGATGAGACTCAACGTAGCTCATCAGAGAATTTAACAACAGTTTCGATGCAATCTGATGTCTCTGATTCAATCACTGTTGATTTTAACAACACGCCGTGAGTCTGTTTCTGGTGTAGATCTATTATATAAATAAGATCTCTGCCTCCCTCTGAACGAGGCAAGGTGAGTCTTTCAATAGCTGTGTGTGGATGGTACTTTCTGTGCTTTGTAAGCAATTTACGTAGTTTCCTTTCAAGTCCCTCAAGATCTGTTTGTGTCCACTGTATGATTCCAAAGGAGTAGGTAAGGCTGCGTATGAGTGTTAAGTCGAGTCGAATAAGGGTGCAGACGATTTCATTTGAAAACCACAAATTCTGCTTCAAATGAAACAAATATAATTTTAAATGGATTCGGAAAAAGTTCAAAAACACTTGCATTGAAATCAAATCATTCGATTAATTCGATTCAAGGAGGCTGATCACTCCTGTAAGCTCG
>JAHWFO010029920.1:1625952-1636606 GCA_023313115.1 Rhysida immarginata
GTCCATGTTAAAAATTGTGACAGATAATCTTTATCCTTTGGCAACACAACTCAAAAGTAAGGGATCAGAAATAGCTATTTATATTAGAAATGTCCCCCGTCATTGCTTTAAAAAAACTTTAAGATAGCTTACCTTTTGAGATATTTATCGGTAGACAATTTTCTTTATTTAGTAAATGGACATTAAAAATTTTTTAGGATTTTTGAATTGTTAGAATTTTGAATGCTGTTTTAAACTTCCTCCTTGAATGGTTTCTTTTCAAATTTTTAATTGCTGTACTTTTTATTTGCAATATACAGGCAGCAGTTCCTCTAATGATGATGTGCTTCAAAATCATTGTGACATTGTTCAAAAAATATTGAAAAAAATATTCTTTTTCTTGTTATAGGAAGATACATTATTTATTGCAAAAGGAGAGAAATTATAATGTGTAATGATCAATAATAGCCTTTTTGGGCTTTGACAATACAATACGAATTTAACAATAATGTCTGTTACCTGTATTTAGAATATTAAAATTTAATTTTGATACGTTAATTAAAATATAATTTTATTTAGAAAAGGAGGGGAAGAGGTTGTACATGATCTGTACCTGACATTTCAGTGGAGAATTTTTTTTTTCTTTTCTTTTTTCTGTTAATGAATCTTGCTAGAATTATCATTTGACTTTATGAAACATAAATTCATAATTACGTTCGATTTGGTTTACATACTTGAGGAAGTGTTATATAAAATATGATCCAATTATAGCTATGGATTACAATCCCTCAAACCCTTTTTAGTTTGAAAAAATTATGAAAGATAAAAGATTTTATTTCATCATTTCTGTGTTTTTTAAAAATAATTTTATATGCATTATAGATCTGTGTTGGAATTTAGCCGTTTCTTCGTTGATTTTATTATTAGTATCTAATAGTTACTGGCTTCTCGGAGATTTAAACCTTTGTTTTTCATTTTCCAAAGTGTGAGTTAATTCAGTAAATTATTATTTTATTATTATTATTATTTAATTTTATTATTATACTTTGAGTATGAAATATAATTATTTGTATTAAGATTTTCACTGTTGTTGACTAATGGATCTTAAAGAATTCAGATTTTGTTACAAAGCTAATCTGATCCCTTCTCCAAAGGATAATTGTTTCTATTGGCTAAAAATTCTTTTTTCTCTTTTGATCTGTTCCTTTTTCATTTCACTCTCAATTATCCCTCATTGTCTATTCCTATGTTTCTTATCCTTTACACTTTTATTTTCTCTCTTTCTCTGTGTAAACAGTCATTGTATACAAACAATTAATTCCTTTCCTGCCAAGTAGATTTTTTATGAATAGATCTTTGAAAGATTTTGGTTTTGATATCTGATGGTTCATATTGATACAGCAATAATTGAGAGATATTAGAAGCAAATTATTATTGGTTTACAATTAAGAATTATTTATGTTTTTATTTTATTTTTATTTATTTATTTTTATCTTAATTGGATTTAATTTCTGCTAGAAGAGAAAAATTAATCCTTAATTTTTTTTTAAATTTCTGTCTAGGAATTGCATATTAAAATTCTTAGGAAAACGTGTAAAATTTTATTTTTTCAGAAATTGTTGCTGTATATTTGATGCATAGTTATTGGTAAGATGGTGCTATATACCATTTTCCCACTCTGGTCTCCTCTTTTTTTAATTTTTGGTTTGTTTTATGTTTTTTTTATTATTATTATTATTATTATTTAAATCTTCTCCCAGTTGTCTTCCTTGCCTTCTTCTCACCTGTTTCCTTTAGATAGTACTTCTACATTGGCATCAGGCAAATGTATTATTATTTTTTCAATCTCAGAGATAGTGTTTTATTTTTTATATTAAGTGGGCTTGGTTTTGTTTGTGGAAAAAATAATATCAGATGAATGCAGAATTGCTTTTATAAGCCATCTTTAATTTTTTTTAATGTGATGACTATTGATTCAGATGGATTAGAATTTTAATGATTCCATAAATTTTTATTCCATTTGTTTGAAATTAAAGTGTTTTCTGCACCCCAGATATTTAGAATTTTTTATTATTTATTATTTATTTGTTATTATTAAATTTTTTTTAAATTTTAATTAAAATTTATAACAATTTTTTTCTTTGTCGTTACTTAATACTTTTTTAAGTCTTATAATTCTCAGGATGTATTCAATAAAGGTCTTGTTATAGAGCCAATGATTTTTTTTGCCTCCCAAGACCTTTGTAATAACATTGCAATGTTATTATTTGATTAAAATAGTGTAACACCAATGCATTACATGAAAGAAAGGGTTAATGTTTTTTAAAAAATTTCCTTGCTCATAAAGATGAAATTTTGGTGGAATTGTGGGATCAACATGTATCTTCATTATAAGATTCTGATACAATTGATCTGTGTTTGATCATAATGTTTGATGTCATAAATATTTGAGCATGATTTATATTGGTATATTTTTCACTAGAATTTACTCAGGTTCTCATCACTTTCAATGAAATTGGAATAATCATAATCTTTAAATGTTTTAACTGCAGGGGGGGTTGATATTGTAAAGAGTTTAACTTTGCCAAAATCTGCAAATACAATATTTGGTGGCATTTTATTGATTTCGTTTGTGTCATTTTGATTTTTTTTCCCTCCCTTTAGCTTGTTTTATTTTTGAATACATGTAATGAAAATAATGGAATAATGTCATCTATATTTTTGTTATATCACCAACTCTTACTTCTCTCATTGTTGCGCTACAATAGTTAATTTATAAACAGTTACTCTCTCCATTACAAAACATTATTCTAAGAGACCTGATAAATATATATATCTTTTTACCATCATTGTTTCATCTCCTCTTGTCATGTTTTACCTCAGGTTTGATTAACGTCATTGCATTCATCACAGACATAGGAAGACCATTCCTGTAAGTTATTTTTTAAGCTCTTCTTTACTCATGTCTAAATAGATTTGATGGTTATTTTTATTATTATTATTACTATTATTATATTTTTGATTTAGCTGTAAAGATGTACTTTCTGGATATGTGTTCTTAAAACAGGATATTCTTTCTACCCAAAATTCCATTCGCAAAAATTTCATGTAAAATAGAATTATTTATTATTAATGCTATTATTAATGTTAATTAATAATTACAATTATTTAGACTATTTCTTGTTGCAATTATTGTATAAGGAATAATGCTTATTGCCATTATAATTCAGGGAATATCAAGTCCATTTTTATAATTAGATATTCATATTATTGGAATTCCTATACAGTTCTACTGTCATTTCTTAATTATGGCGTTAGACAGTTTTCCACAGTCCTTGAAGATATGCATATTTAAAAGAAAAATAATTAACTACATTTGAAATTATATTCCAAGTTAAGAGCATTCTTAGGGAATGAAATTTATCATGCGTTTACATCGTGTCTAATTGCTGAGTTTTAGATAAAATAATGTTTATATAGTATATATATATATTTATTCTGAACTTAAATTTCACATTTTTGTATTCATACTTTAGCAATCTACCTGAACCAGAACCATAAAAATACTAAGAACATTGTAAATGGTATAAAGTTGTCTTATTTCTTATGAGTTGTGTATGTTAAGATTTTATATAGCCTGTAATTTGTTTTATTATTTTTTTAATGTTATTCCCTTTGACTATGTGTTATTGTTTGTGTAACAAAATCACTGCAAACAGTTGTAACTGTATAGGTAATTGTCAATGAATAGACATGGTATTGGTGCATGATTGTAAATTGCACTTATTAAAAACAATAAAAACCAAAATTTAACCAAACATTTTTTTTTTTTTTTTGAAAGTTGTTTATTGATTTAAATTATCAATAAAATAAAATCCACCTCCTCATTATAAAATGTTGCATTCATTCTGACGACTTTATTTAGTGAATCAAAAATACTCATTTTCAGCAAAATGGTTTACTTTTTTATTTTTTGCAAATTATTAAATTAGGGGGGGGGGGGAATTTCTGTTAGAATATATATATAATACATTGAAAAATTTTATACATAAATGCATAAAAGTGCAGTTTTTTTCATTTTATAATTTGTACTTCTTTCTAGCTATTTTGGAATTAATGAAGCCTCAGTTGATATGTAACAAAAAATCTTGACTGGTGGTCTATTGTTATATAAAGATTTCTTCATCCATCTGTAAATACTGCTGTACAGATATATTATTTAATTAAATGCAAATTCCAGGAATTTTTTTTTTCCTTTTTAAAGAATATCTTCTCGTATTTTATATTCTCATGTTTTAAATTAAAGATGAACTTTTTGTATAGACTAGAACATAGGTGGGCAATTAATTTCGATTAGGGGGCCAAAAAGAACTGGACTGTGATTGCAGGCTGGTTATTTTATTTTTTTATATATTTATAAGTAATTGTTAAAATGAGATGCTAGATCAAATTAAGTTTGTTTTTTTATGATGCCTTGGGCCAAATAAGCCTTGTCCATCTTGAACAACTTGACCATTCTTTCTCAGTATACCAGCATCATCAGATCATTTAATTAACATTTATATTTTCACATTCAGATAAAGGAAAATTTTATTTCATGCACATTTGAACTTAATCGAAATTAATTGTTTTAATTTTTTAAATGATGCCCAATTATTCATCTTTGTTTAATCCTTTAAAATGATAATGGGTACTTTATGTTTTGGCATGCTAATAGAATTCTTCTTCAGTCTAGACATTTAACTTTATTTTCTCTTCCATTATTATTATTTTTTTTTTTTTAATCTTTAGACAAATATTGGATAATTTCATTAGGTCCACTATAAAATGTATCGACTTATAATTTTTAAAATTTTCTCTAAATTAAATTTCGTTATTAAAATTTTATTTATCATTTACATTAATTGTCATTTCAAAATTAGAAAAAAAAGTGTTATGTATTGTAAATTAAATATCAGCATATGTATTAAATATAATTAAAAAATTCCATACCTGCTCACATTTTTTCAGTTAATTGTTAAAATATATGCAAGAACAGATGAGCAAACTCCCCCTTCATTAGGATGACCAGATTTTGAAGGAAAAAATGCAGGACATAAATGCAGGACACAATTGCAATCAGGTTTAACTGTTTTAGAAATTTCTTGCAAAAGCGATATCGCGATGTAGTTTCATGGTGTATTTTCAAAAATTCAATGTAAACACATTGAAAATGATAACTTTTACTTAAAGTATATAAAAAATAAACAAATCTATTTTATTTAAACCAAAATGTTTATTTTTAAACATTTTTATGATGATCATTACGGAATGCAGGACGTTTAGCAGGACAAATAAAAAAAAAGAACATTTTCGTTTATTTCAGTAGGTAAAGCAGTTTGCAGACAAAACATAAAAAAGCAGGACTGTCCTGCAAAATGCAGGACGTCTGGTCACCCTACCTTCATCTATTCTTGATATATGCTAATCAACCTTTTTAATCGTGGCTCCTTAAATAGTAAGAGTAGATCATGAAAACTAGCATATACAAACGCATGTACATAATAAATAAATAAATAAATAAATAAAATTATAGAAAATTTTATTACTGTTAGGGGTGACTGGGAATTACCAATGATAATTAAATAAAGCTCTGGCACAAATTGGGGGCATGGTAATTCACTATAAGCTGTCCAACAAAAGCTGGATTGGGCATGTCCAATTAAATTTCCAATTTCTGTTGTTAGACATTGCTAATTGCACTTGCATCAATGTCTAACAATTGAAATCTGAGTTGAACTGAACCACGGTCTATAGATATTCATGGTCATCGAGCTTCGGCCATTTTCCATTGTTTCGAGAAGCTAAGGAAAACAGATCACGCCGCATAGATCGCACCAGGGCCGACCGTGACCTGCGATAGAGTTTTTTCATTGAAACTGAAAATGAAAGTAAAGTTTCTGTCTGTCGATAGGACGACGCTGCAGGCGTTTTTGGGCCGATTGTACATGCAGCGTTACTTTTCAATAGAGTTCCCGCCCTATTGGGAGCTAGAAACTTTAGCTTCATTTTAACAATGGAGCTCGATGACCATGAATATCTATAGACCGTGAACTGGACCAACACACTTAGAGAGAAGGCCTGCGCACAGAAATGTCATACATTGTTACATCATCATACGAAGTCATAATTTAGAGCTTATTATTGATAGAAACACGATTAAAAAATATTTTTTATGATGATGTAACAAATTATGACGTTTCTGTGTGCGGGCCTTCTCGCTAGGTGGTGTTGACTGGACACTAGACACGCCTAGTCCAACTTTCATTGGACAGATTATAAGTGAAAAATTGCCTATGGCTGAAACATTTAAGGAAAAGTAGTAATGTCTCCTAAAGGTAAACTCCACGGAAAAATTTGACTTAATATTTTTCATCATAACATTAATCGAGGTTAATAAAGTATATATCATTCAAAATTTTTCGAATTATCCTAATATTTTATTAAAAAAATGCCTCGGAAAATTGGCCCTCATCATCCAATCCTTCTCCCGAGATCACGGCGGGACACGACGCGAGAACCTCGGGGAATTTAGAGTCACTTTATAGGAAGAGTACCGCATTTGAGTGAACTGTGCCGCAAGGCTTTCTGATTGGCTTTTCGGTATCACGTGGCATAATCGCAGTCATTTTGAGTTTTTTCCCGGGTGCGAATTTCCACTAAACTTCGTCCAACAAGAGAAAAACAGGATGTGTTTCCGGTCTGATATCGACTACTCACTCATCCGCAATGCTTTGTGGGATCTCTCCTTCAGCGGCTACACGAGTCATTCCGCACATTCCGTTTTACCTCAGCAGCTCAGCCGCTTTCAGCCAAGCTCAGCAAAGACATTCCTTTATGCTATGCTGAGCTTTAGCTGAGCAAGTTGTGACGTCACATTTGCTTCAGCCAAATCACAGCAATCTAGGGGTGCTTCTAAAAACTCTCGAGCGCTCATTTTCAATCACGTGATCGTTTATTCCTGATCGCGCCCGCTCTATTCACCCGCTCATGAAGTTTTTTGACAGCGCCAAGGGCAACGAGATAACAGCCCGATCAGTAAATAAGAGGTAACTGCCACAGAAACTCGTTACGCTTTCAAACTTTCTGTTTTAAGCGTAATTATTTATTTTTATTGTCCATTATTATAATCTGATGGGGATTTATTAGATTTCAATGCATTTATTCTTTTATGACAATAAATACGAGAGTGTTAAAAAATCTACGTCCGAGAGTGCATGTACGATAAAATGAAACTTTAAAGAAAATTCGAAACCTAAGAGAAAAATTAAAAAATTAAAATATATAAAACAATCTTCGTTTTTATCTTCAGCTCCTTCGCCCCTACCGTGTATCTTGACCTGTTCTGTGCCTTCAGATTCATTACAAAACTATAAACCGCATTGGAAACGGACTTCGAGGTGGGATATGCTTTCATTGTCGGCCATTATTGCGAAAGTTATGAAAACGAAAGTAGTGAAAATGAGCGAGGCAACGCGAAGTGATCACGATGGAAATAAGATCACTTTGATCCTGAGCGTTCCCAACACGACGATGAGATCGGGGAGTTTTTAGAGGCGCCAGTGACGAGCGCTCTGTCATTTTTAGATGTAGTGCTCGCGTTGATCATGAACGTTTACGCTCGATCGCGACTGGAGAGAGTTTTTAGAAGCAGCCTAAGCATATCAAAGAGGTGCTTACAAATGCTGAGGAAGGCTGAAAGAAGATGGCGGCGCCCATGGATGAAGTTAGTTGTAAGGAAAAGGCTAAGAGTAAAGCCAGTAAGATTTAAATTACGTTACCTTATGCCTTTTTATGAAAGCTGGCCACTTAAATTAATTGTAGAAATCATTAATTTAATGAATAAATTAATTTTTAAAATGTTAGGATTTTCTAGTGGATTTTTTAGTTTACTGATCGCATTTTTATTCAGCAAATTTTCAGCAAATCGTTCCTTTTTGGCAATGAAAAACATCTAAATGCGCATGCGCGAGGCTAAGAATCAACTCAGCAGCTAGGCTGAAGAGGCTGAGCTGCTGAGGTAAAAAGGAATGTGCGGAATTTGTAATGGCGACGCTGTCCAACAGCTCTTCAGCCAAACAAGGAAAACTATTCACAGCCAGGCTAGGGAGATTGTGTGGAACGTATTTTGCTACTTTAAAGGAAAACAGTGTTTTAAAAGCTCATCTGCTTTGATAGAAGAAACTTCCAAGGCAACGCAAGTTTCTTTTTCTTGCGTTCGAACAATTGTTCAAGAAGGAAACGAAGCGTCTTCATGCGAAGCTACCACCCCCTCTCCCCGCTTTTCGACTCCTGGAAAGAAAAGGCCCAGGGAATCTCGAACAACGATATATATAAAATTGAGTTAAAAGACAATTTTATGAAGTGTACAATATTTTTAATTATAATTAAAGCAAAGCAACTGAATAATATTAAAGCTTCTGCTGTAATATTATAAAGCGCTTCTTCAATGAGACATGAGACAGAAGTGATTAAGCGCATGAGGCCCCCTTTCTCTGATTGGCTAATCTGAAACTTCCTGTGACACACCCTGTTTTTCTCTTGTTGGATGAACTATAGGGAGTGCAAGTGTGACGTCAGTCCTGGGATTTCTTCAGTCACGTGACTCTATTTGGTTCCAAACAAGTCTTCTCGCTTCGGGATTTAACATGGTTCCAACGTAGGGATGGAATAAAATCGCTTTGTATAAGCCCAGTGTTTATAACACATTTTAGGATGTGAAATTGTTTAGTTCCTCACTGCTCAAGAAGGAGCCAAAACAGCGATTTAGGCTTCTATCGCTTTCCCAAAGAAAGAAAGATCCGCGAACGATGGCATTCTTTTGTTAAGTGATTAAAAGTGATTAAAAAGCGTTCTAATCTTAATGTATAAATTACATAATGGTATTAAATGTTTTAATAATATAAATTACACAAATTAACATGATAATTTAAGAGATGTCATTTTTACTGGCCGCCCGTTTCAACGTTACTAGTACGTATATTGCGTGGTTCCAATGTTTGGAACCAGCGACCCCATTTCCTAGGCTCTCGGCCCGTTCATCGCGCAAATGACGTCAGCTGTGACGTAGTCACTTGCACTCCCTATAGATGAATTTCCTTTTTGCAGCAAGAATAAGCAACCAATAGAACGACGCTTCTTCGCATGACGTCACCACCAAAGCATGTGCTGCCCGTTCGTTCACTTCGCTGCCTCGCTCGCTCGTTAAAGACTCACGCCATCCACTCGAAGAACGAAATTTGTTATACGTGCAAAATACTCACGTACTGAACTGCTTTTATAAAATATTTTGAAAGTCAAATTTTAGAGAATCATATTAAGCTTTAAAAAACAAAATACTTCATATTAAAAAAATGCATTTGAGCACATAGTTTCATCATCTTGATATGGTCTATCACTCATATATTGATAGACTGTAACTGACTATTAAAAAAAATTTTTAACTACACAATTTTATACTGAAATGAAGTATGTACAAAGTGTAGGAATTTCTTTAATTTTTGTTGTTTTAATATTCACTCTGTAAAGGTCTACAAAAATAACTATTTGAAATTATGCTTATTTATAAAACATGGAAATGTGATAGTAATTTGGAAACAAAAGTGAGAAACAATTACAAACTACAAAATACCGACAAGTATGAACTGTAAAATTTATGACTAAAATTGTTACGTAGAGCAAAGATTTAGTTTTTAATGATCTTGCTATATCTAATAATAATAATAATTATAAACTGGAGATAACCTCTAAACTCAGGTAATAATTTTTCGATTGAGAAAAATGAAAGGAAAAGTTCTGCGACCTGGATTCGAACCAGGAACATCGACTGTCATGGTAGACGCCTCTACCAATTGGGCTATCGCAGACACCCGGACAACCAAGCTGTCACAAGATATCTTAAAAACAACTAAGTTGTCACGGTTGAAAGCCCAATGGGAGGCAGGAACCTGGTTCTCAGATCGAGAATTTCTCCTACCCAACCGTGACAACTTGTTAAAATAAAAAAATATATTTCTCCTAACCGTAACAACATTTCAAAGTGCATTAGAATTTTTAATTGAATTTTTTAATTAAAAATTTTTGGAAAATCAACTTACAGGGTGATTCAAAACTCAACGTACAAGCGTTTAGGGAAGGTAGTATGGATGACTTTGAGCAACACCGTTCCTATGAACATGGTTTCGAATTTGTACGATAACTGAGATACGAACAGACATAAAAATGCCCCTACCAAGATCAACAAGTTAATAATTCAGGTTCTATAACATCTGGAAAGATGAAACTTAGGAAAATATTAGCGAACATACAATTGTGTATACCGTTAAATTTTGATCGAATTCTAACGAGCAGTTTCCGAGTTCCGCAGTCAACATCGTAAGACTAACCAGTACTAAGGCTGCGTGCGAGTCGAATAATTTCAAGAAAACTTTGATTTGAACCATTCGAACATGCTATCAAATCTACATTAAAACAATTCAAAATGAATTGATCTGTTTCTCGAGTCATTCGAGCCTTTATCGAATTCATTTGAACTAACATTGAAGTTTGGCTGCTGTAACGAATTGTGTGATTCATTCAATTAATTTGTATTGAATACCTTATTCGAAACCTATTCGAATGGCCTTTGAATATTCCT
>JAHWFO010029920.1:1645695-1659395 GCA_023313115.1 Rhysida immarginata
TAATAATAATAATAATAATAATAATAATAATAATAATAATAATAATACATTTATTTCTCATGAAGATGGATTACTATAAAATTCAAAAGATAAAAAAAGCCCTAAGAAGTATCCTCAACAAATATTTTTAAGACGAAAAATAAAATGTTTAACAATATTTAAAATTTTATTTATGATAATATTTTTTATTGAAATAGAACATTTATTATTAAAATATTTCAATAAAATTAAAAGGTTTATATGAATAGTTAAATTAAAGAAACATGGCTTGCTTTATGCGTTTATTTTTTTAATGTACTGTATTTACATTTAAATATATAGTATTTTTAATTATTTTAAGGCCCTACAGAACTAATTTAACTAACTGAAGTATCATTGTTAATGCAGAGCCTACAACAATAGAAGAAAGTACTGATCATTGTTGTAGGCTATGGTTTATAAAACAGAAAACACTGATCACGTAATCAATGAACGGACAATGAACGTGAACGTATAACTTAAACTCTCTATTAACACGCATGAAACGTGGGGACCACATCGGCAGACACGTCATTGCAATTGCGGAGGTACTATCTTAAGGCTGAAGCAATAAGAAATAAAATCTTGTAAACATTCCAAGGAGGAGCTTTAGCAGTGAAGCAGAAATACATTTATACATTTATTAAAAACAAATTAACCCACCCACCCGAATAGGGTAAGGCAAGTAGCAGATCCTGCGGTCATCTATTTTTACCTCTTTATCTGCACTTTTTATCTCTCTATGTGCCTTTTATATATAGGAAAAAAAATATGTATAAGGTATATTTTATATTGCGATTGAAAGAATATAAACTCTTCAAAAATTTAAAATGTGATTAACCAGAATTTTGTTTTCATTATTTTGGGACAGGGGTAGGGAGAGGCGGGCAAAAGTATTTGTAATCTTTGGGACAGAGGGCTAATCTCAAAAATATTTTTTTGTAGAGAATCATTGTGCAAAAGCTTTCAAAGCATACATACCGGGTGGCACAAAAGTGTTAGAAAGTTTTTGTCTACTGTGGTTTAATCGTACGCCGTAAATGAGTTTCCTGGTGATACTGTTCTATAGCTCACTCACTGATGTCTCTCATTACATTTCAGAGTAGAAGCACTAACAATGGAACAGCGTGTGTTTATCGTGACAAAACTGAAGCATCCTTAGGTGCGGATTTTTGTACCGTACTATAATTTTGTTCCATGGTTTTTACAGGTTGGTGAAACGTTTTGAAACGAAGGGTCAGTACATGATGATTCCAGTAAATGATTCCAGGAAGGGCCATTCAGTGAATTTTCAAAGAGATTCGTGCAGTCGAAAATCCCGTTCTTCAGAGTGTCATCACGGAATTCATCTGATTGCAACAGATGAAAATCACTTTAAAAACCTTCTGCATTAAATTTCAGGATGTCTGTTATCGCATAAATATGATAAGAATCTATAACCTCATATTATGTCGTAGTAGATAAAAACTCTTGATTTTGCGCTACCCAGAGCAGTCTATTCAATCGGCGGCAGAGTGAGACATCGAACATTTTGTGACGTCAAGATCTTTTCTTCACGCTCATTGGTTCATGCAACTCAGGCTCTAAGCGCAAGTTTACAACATGCCCCTAAGCGTAGCCATCGTATATTTTTACACATACGAAGGCTATGTTCTGAGCTCTCGAGTCTTCCGATTCCTCTCATCCACTCTTAAAATTTAGCATTACTGCCTATAATGTCGCATCGTTAAACATACCTAAAAATCGGATATTGTGTACAACATTCTTGCTCTAATTTTAATATTTAGCGGCAAGTGATGAATAAGAGTTTATGCCGAGTTGCGATTGCATTCTTTAGTCTATTTTCAACGCGATTGAAAAAAGGACGGTTAAAAAAAAAAAAAAAAAAAAAAAAAAAAAATTAGACAGCATTTGTAAAAATGTCTTTATTTGCTTACTTTAAAACCTGTTCATAATTATATTTCAGATTATGAACATAAATTAATTCTTCAGAATGTGTGATGTGAAGTGCGCACCTGTTTTATATGTCGACATTTACAGTTATTTTATTGAATCAAAAGCATTTGACCGTGAACAAGTGAAAGCATATAAGAACTTAAGAGGCATAAAAACTATTTTCTAAATGTATTTCTTGAGCCAGTGTATTATCACAAAAGGTCATCTCTTCTCAGTGAAGTAAAATACAAGGTTAAATTGTATAAAAACTATTGCAAGGTCATCTGTTCTCAGTGTCTTGTATTGTTACAATAAATATGAATGAGGCAGGTCAAAATTTAAACAATACTAAATTTATTCAGCTATGGCATGGTCTCCTTTCATTCATCCATCGCGGATAGGGCACTAGATGTAGACAATCGACAATCGAACAGTGAAATGTACATTTGTTAGGATGGGACGAAAGCAGCGCTTTCACAAAGCTCATCTAACCAGAATAAGCTCCAAATGAAATACACTGAGGTAGTCAAGAAGCCTAACCAACCCAAGCGGCCTTCCATATTATACAAAAAAGAAAATAAGATTGACGATTGGCAGAAACAAAATACAAACGAAATAAAAAATACAAGGAGAAAGAAGATTATCACATCTTCCAGTAGTCTGGGAAAGAGACGTTGCTAGTATCTTCAAAATTGACGTCAAGAACGTGCCTCGGTTTACGATACTTCGTATGCCAGTTCATATTCAATGAGTTCTTCAGTATTCCATTCACAAGTTTATTGTCGTGAGTCTTCATCTTCTGTATCATAATCAAAAGGAGATCCTGTATAAACTTTCCGATATGGGCCATGTTTAAATCCAAGTGGATAGATTGGTTTTTCACCGTCCTTCTGTCCAGCTGGGCAATGGTCCTCAGGGTAACATTCTGGAATGACTGTAGTTCACTCCATCTGGTTTTACAGATAGTCGCCCACGCAGGCATGCCATAGAGGAGTATGGTCCGAATAATCGACTTGTACAGAAGTAACTTATTGTCGATGCTGAGGGCGCTGTTGCGACCCATGAGAGCTATGATACTGTACTTAGCCCTCTTCGCTTTGTTCAGAGCATAGGACATATGCCAGTTCCATGAGAGTCTTGAGTCAATGATAACTCCCAGATACTTGTAGTTGTCCACCCAGTCCAGTTTCTTATTGAACAGAACAAGAGAATCTGGGGGACGCTTGAGCTTCCTATTGAGGTACAAAGCCTTGCACTTTCCGACGTTAAGGTTCAACTTCCAGCAGTTAAACCGTTTTCGAACTGCTTCAAGGCGCACTGCAGCCGAGTGATAACGTGAGCCGGCTGGTGTGCCCATGTCATAATGGCAGTATCATCCGCATAAAAATACAGATTACAATTATCGGGTTTCGGAAAATCATGTACAAAGTAATTAAATAGCACAGGCCCGAGGACAGAACCCTGAGGGACACCGGCCTTTACAACACGGGGCGTGGAAAGATTTTCTCCAACTTTGGCTTGATAGGATCTGCTGTCAAGAAAGGATTTCACCAACAAAATCAAATGCCACACCTGGTCACAAGCTTCACTGACATCGAGAAATACCACCCCACAGTACCTGGAGAGGTTCAGGGGGGTGCTCAGGTCTTCAACGAGCCTCCATATTTGCATCGGACAAGAGTGGGCAGCACGAAAGCCAAACTGCTCTTCCCGAAAAAGGTCATTTGCTAGACAGTGGTCTTGGAATCTGACGAGAATCGTTTTCTCCAACACTTTGGACATCTTGGGTAGCAGGCTAATAGGTCGGTAACTCGCCGGAATTGCAGGATTTTGCCCCTGCTTGGGGATACTCAACACAATAGATTGCTTCCAAGCCACAGGGAAGTAAGAAAATTTCCAGCAGACGTTAATGATATTAGTGAGATAGTCAATAAAGTTCTTCGGGAGATTTATAAGGGCGTTATCACTCACCTTGTCTCTTCCTGGAGCCTTCTTCCTTTTCAGTTTACTTATGATGGTGGCGACCTCTCCAGCCTCGATGCTGTTCTTCGTTAAATGCTGCGGGACTTCATCAAAGTTGACAATACCTTCTTCCACACGCTGAGACATGATTTGGCTTTCGGGCTTATCGTTGGTAGGAGTAACAAACTGCATTTCCAGTGAATCTGCAATGACTTGGACCTTGTCCTGATCAGTTTGCACATAGTCACCTTGTGGTGTACGGAGTGGAGGAAGCGTATCATTTTTCTTCTTCTGTAAAGCTCTGACCATACTCCAAATGGAATTGTCGCGAGCCGACAAGCTTTTGAGTTTTTCATCCCATCTAGCGTCGCGAAGGTCTTTTATATCCGCTTGGACTCTCCTCACTAGCCTGTTGTACTTGGTTTTGAGCCAAGGTTCACGATAGCGTTGCCATAGTCTACGGGTCCTGTTTCTTTCAGCAATTAGGCGTTGGATTCCAGGAATGAGTTGGATTCGATGAAAAGTCAATTCAATACGCCCAAGGAGGACTGTCTGGTTAATATTACTGGTGAAGTCAAGGAAGTATGTGACAAGTTTGGCTTCTCTCAACGCGCTCTTACTCATCCTAATATCATTGGCACCTCTGAGATTTTGAACACCATTAAGCACCTGAAAAACAAAAAAAGCAGTCGGCTTCGACACCATCACCAACAGTGCTCTGAAGAATTTGCCTCTTAATGTTGTTTGCATTATCACCAGGATCATGAATGACTGCTGGCTAAACGGTCACTTCCCTAACGCCTGGAAGGACTCACTCATCCTCACTATTCCCAAGCCGGGACTTGATCCTGCTCTTCCCATCAGCTACAGGCCCATTAGCTTACTGCCAGTGCTCTCCAAGGTCTTTGAGCGAACTATTCTCAAGAGGTTCAACGACTTCTGCGAGGCAAACAACCTTATTCGTGAAGAGCAATTCGGCTTCCGCACAGCTCACTCCTGTCAGCTCCAGGTATGGAGGCTTGTTGCTGATTTGAACGGTCCTCTCAATCTTTCTATGTTTGGTGGTATCATCTTTCTTGACGTTCAAAAGGCCTTTGATCAAGTCTGGCATGATGGACTCATTTATAAAATGATTACTTGTGGCTTCCCTGATGACCCGATTGTCTTGGTTCGCTCCTTTCTGACAAACAGGACCTTCCGTGTTAAGGTTGGTGACTCCTTGTCTGACCCTTCTGATGTTAATGCTGGTGTTCCCCAAGGCTCTGTCTTGGGGCCTGTCTTGTTCAATTTCTTTATCCACGACTTTCCTAAGTTTACAAAGTGCAATCTTTACTTGTTTGCTGACGACGGGTCCATCATGACCTGGGCACGTAATCCAGTCCACGTCATCAGCCGTCTGCAAAAAGCTTTACACCAGTGTGAGAGCTGGTTCTCTAAGTGGCGCTTATAGCTAAATGTTAACAAGTGTAAAGCCATGTTCATCACACGCAAACGCAAAAACCCTCCAAGGCCCCTCATCCTACATGGTAGGAAGCTTGAGTGGGTTAAAAATTATAAGTACCTCGGAATTGTGATTGATTCCAAGCTCAAATGGAACGACCATGTTCAATATTCGCTTAACAAGGCTAAGAAAGCGAAGTTTAGTCTCATCACGCTACTGGGGCGAAACAGCGCTCTCAGAGTGGACAGCAAACTCTTGTTATAGAAGGTAGTGATTCGTGCCATTTTACTTCACGGTATGCCTGCTTGGGCTTCCATTTGCAAATCGAGATGGAAAGATCTTCAGACCTTCCAAAATGTTACCCTCCGGTCCATTGCTCAACTAGACAGAAGAGTTGCCAACAATCTCTCTATCTCTGAAGATCTGGGGATGACCCACATTGGTTCCTATGTTCAAACACTTCTCAGGAACATGCTGCCCAAGATGGAACATCATGAAAATATCCTGGTTGCTGGTATCCTGGACCACTCACTCACTATCAGGGGTGTCCTCAGGTTTCGAAGACCCCGTCATATCTTGGATGTCAATTTCGAGAACATTAACAAGGCCGAGTTCCCCAACTACTGGATCTGCTAGATCCTAGTTTTTCGGACTCGCTATTCGTCAATCCACAATGCGATTCTCGTCCCTACCATGAAGGGACTCTTTTCTGGATGGCTTAAAGAGGTTCGATAAAATTGGTACAGACTTTACAACACAACAAAGGGAGAACAGAGTTTCCGACTAGTTTCGCCATTTATTCCCGGCTTTGTTGTGTTGTAAAGTCTCTACCAATTTTATCGATAGAAACAGCACTATAGACCCCTTACTAAACGATTAAAGAGGTTCATCAGGCTTCTTTCCTACTTCAGTGTATCTCATTTGGTTTACTTTTTGGGCGAGCGTGTAAAGTGAGCTAAAGGCTCCTGGACCACTCGTACTACTTTTTCACTACACTGATCGATTGTCGATTGTCGTATGTTCGCCAAATGTGGTTGTTTATTCGTCAGATTAGTTTTGTGGGAAATTTAACTTTTTGCGGGATGCCTTGCGGGAAAGAGCGAAATGTGGGAGATGGTGGGAAATTGTGAGATCCCCCAAATTTTTGTAAAGAAAAAATATGTTAAGTGTAAAATATAAAAATATTCAACACTTTTAATTTTTGCAATGAGAAATTTCTTTTCCGTCACTCAAGAAAAGCATTTTGGAGGGGTGGAGTATGATAAAAATGCTTTGTAGTTAAAAAAGATAGATGTGTAGTGTGAGAAAAAGCCTTTCAATTTTTTCTTTAAATGGCTTTAATCGATATCGGATTTTGATATCGATGTTTATGATGTTGGCGGGAAATAGCGGGAAATCGGGACGCCTACTTGCGGGAAATCCTAGTGGCAGCACTGGTTGAACTGTCGCCACTGGCGATTTGGCGAGCGGACTGCGCGGACACTGCCTTTATAACACTAGCCAACAAAATTTAAGATTTTTCTTGTAACTAAATGCAAGTGGGTGATTTTTGGTAGTATTTTTTCTGCTGATTACGAATATAATTTTTAAATTTCTCTAGCACGCACAGTTTTCTTGTTTTACAATGAAACATTTTAAAATCATACAGTGTTTGGGGCCTGGTAAATTTCCTTGCGGCCCCAAAATATGGATACTTTAACATTGTAGCCGCTTCTCTTCACACCCATTACTTTAACATAGAAGTTTCGTGGCATAACTTGGAAACTTGACGTGATAGAAAAAATCTAAAAGCAGATTCGGATTCTACATACAAATTATTACTAAGAACACTATGTGTGGTCTTAGTTACAAAATGTGTGTTGACTAGTGTAATCTGAGTGTGGCCATGAGAGTGTGTCCAATCTGTCATAGATTAGTGTAGCAGAAACAAGAAATTTTGCACTGGTGGCATTAAAAAAACTCGAATTCACGGAGTGATTCAATAAATCGAAAATAAAAATCCACTTTTAATTATCAGAAAAAAATAAAATAAAATGAAGAAATGTAAATTAAAATGTACTTTTTGTTTCTTCCCATTTGAACAAGGTTATTAATTATTTCATCATTAATCAGGTCACTATTTTTTTTTTAATAAAATGAATATCCACTTTATCAAAACTTTTATTAAACATTGCATAATTAAAGAATAACTCAAGGAATTATTAAAAATAAAGAATTATTACTGAAAAAACGAAATACAACAGATAAGCTTATATGAAGAAAAAAAAATGACTAATTTATTGACTGAATAAAGGGAAACGTGTTATTTTAAAGACATCTGAAATTACATATACTGTTTAAACTACACGTCTGTAAGTTAAACAATATCAACAACAACAACAACAAAATACAGATGAAATTCTAAATATGTAATACTGAAAAGTTAATTTCATGACAATATGGTAAGCATTGCCATACTTTTGCTCTCAATTTCCCCTAAATTTTTTCTGTTCAGGCCTTTAAACAATAAGTTTCTTTTTTTTAACACTTAAAATTTTCAAACGAAAAACAACAAATCGCCTAATGAATTTGCTTTTTAAGCTATGACAACGAGGGAATGTAACGTTTGCAATTTTGTTACTATTTTCTAGTGCTTCTATAACAAGCTTCTTGCATTGAACATTAGGCTCGAGAAGAAACCGCTCTATTTGCCGAAACACTGTTTTCATTTCTATTTCCAAAAAGAGTGAACGTGATATCATTTATATAGTACACTGAGTCGGTTTAAATACTCTCAACGAAACTAATTGACAAAATTTTTTATTAAAAATCAACAATACTATCCTTCTCTGTCATATGTTCTCACATATCCTTCTTATATGATCGGAAAAAATGCAACTTTGTCAGATCGAAGCAGTTTTGAAGTCGCCATCTTTTTTGAGAAATTATTTTCGTATTAGCTTTCGGCGACGGGAAATTCGAATAAAAAGTGAATTAATGTACCGTATAATTGTATATACCGTATAATTAATGCATTTTGATTTACAGGGTCGGGACACATTAATATGACCACGCTAGTATCCGGAATATCCACCTTTGGCAGCAAGCACAGCAGCTAGCCGACGTGGCAGAGAGTCAACAAGTCCTCGGGAAGGTGGTTGCAGGTATCTGGGACCATTCGGCGATCAGTGCATCCCGTATTTCCATCACCGTGCGTGGTGGAGGGTCCAGCTTGTGGACATGGCGATCGAGATGGCCCCACAAATGTTCAGTGGGGTTGAGGTCCGGGGAGTTTGGTGGCCATGGGAGTCGCTTGAATTCATCCCAGTGTTGTCAGCAGAGACTGTTAAGATAATGAGACTGGACAATTTTCACTTTTCCCATACTAAAATCTGTAACCGTTTTTATTGGTGGCTCCCTCTGGAAAATAACAAACTTAAGGGGTTGTTATTATATGACGTATAACAGCTATTATTATGTGACGTGTACTTTTCCAGTTTCTTCCATCCACTTCTTTTATTTTACTGCATCTTTATATTCGTTATATTTATTAATTTTTATTTATATATTTTTATGCAATTAATGGTGAAAAGGAACTTTCTTTTTTTAGATTTCCATTAAAAGAAGAAAGGTGAGTGAGAATTAATCTTTTTTAAAATCACATAAGCAAAGAATGAGTAAAAGTCTAGAGATTCGTTTCCTAATGTTCTCGGATGATGTCTAACTCATGCTCTGAATTTATTTGCGTTATTTATGTAGCATATTTCTCTTTATCATTTGCATTAATATCTCTATGGCCATCTGCTACCTATATTCACCATCACGGAAATTACGTGATTTTTTTCCGCGTGGATTTCTCAAACAATTAATTTCTAAAAAATCATTTACTTATTACGTAGAGATCACAGGCTAATAAAATTAGAGCATGAATGCGGCAGGACTCACCAATATCATCTGAGAAAATTAGGGAAGGCTACTCAATCTGTGCTTATGTGATTTAAAAAATTAAATTCTCACTCACCTTTCTTCCTCTAATTGAAATCCAAAAAAGGAAAGTTCCTTTTCGCCATACCAATTGTTACAGTACTTTGCCGCACAAAATTTACTACCCATTTGGGGTTGTTTAGAGTACAGGAGAACAAACTACGCCGCACGTATCAAGATAGTGGCTAGAAGAAGGTGTTCTTCTAAACACTATAATAATGCTGTCGGCCATCTCTCATTTTCACGCAGCGTTTAAATCATAGACAGTCGAAGAAACAGTCTCTGGTTTAAATCGAAACAAAAACTGTAAATTCGAAACTTAAAAGCACCACCTGGATAATGTTGCCTAAGCTCTAAAACAGGAAGTGGTTACACAAAAAATGATGAATTGGGCAGTCTCCTTCTCCGACTGTCTCTGGTTGTCAGGCTCTGCGATGCAAAAATCCCTTTCAGCCAAGCAAAAAAATCCCTCTTAACCTTAAAAAATCCCTACGCCGTAGTACGCTAAAGTACTAGATAGGGACGCAATCCCTATCCAGTACTTAGTAGTACGCAATAATATAGCGCCCTCTGGTGGGACACTGAAGTATAACTGGACACTAAAGCTGTAAAAATCTCAATAACACCGCAGAAATGAATTTATTTAATTAAATAAGTAAAACAAATAACAAAATTTATTAATTAATTTATTATTTAAAAAGTAAGAAACAATTTTACAGACTTTGGTTTGACATTATATAAATGCAAAATCGCAACAAAGCTTAAAAAATTAACACATCAACTAATATGTAAATAAATAATAATAAGGAAGTTACACCTATTTCAAAGTTAAAATAAATAAGCTAGCTCGTTCAATTTATTAAGTGTAAAGAAGGGCTCTTTTACCACAACAAAAGTAATAAAGAAAATAACAAAAACAAAAATAACAGAAAAATACAACCTGGAAGCGCTTTTCGAGAGCAAAGCTCTCATAATTCGGCAGGAACCAAGGAGAACACGTGGAAAACCCAAAGTGAACTGATTAGAATCGACAATCGAACAGTGTAGTGAAAAGAAAGACGCGAGTGGACCAGGAGCCAAGCTAACTTTGCACGCTCGCCCAAAGAGTAAACCAGAGGAGGTACACTGAACTGGGAGAGAAGCCTGATGAACCTCTTTAGTCCTCCAGAGAATAAGTCCCAAGAAGGGACGAGAGTCAGATTGTAGATTGACGAATAGAGTCCCCAAAAATCAGCAGGATTTAAAAGATCCGGTAGTTGGGGAAGACGGCTTTGTTAACGTCATCAAAGCAAACATCCAGGATATGGCGGGGTCTTCGAAACCTGAGGGGACCGTTAACAACGAGTGGATGGTCCAGAATACCAGAACCAGAGTATTTTCATGATTCTCCATCTTGGGTAGCATGTTCTTCATAAGTGTTTGGACAAAGGTGCCTATGTGGGTCATCCCCAAATCGTCATAGATAGAGTGGTTGTTGGCAACTCTTCTGTCAAGTTGGGCAATGGATCGGAGAGCAACATTTTGGAAGGTCTGGAGATCCTTCCACCTAGATTTGCAAATAGAAGCCCAAGCAGGCATTCCATGGAGTAAAATAGTACGAATCACAACCTTGTATATCAAGAGTTTGTTATCCAAACCAAGAGCGCTGTTTCGCCCCAGAAGTGCAATCAGACTGAACCTCGCTTTCTTTGCTTTGTTGAGCGCGTATTAGACTTGGTCGTTCCAGTTTAGTTTGGAGTCGATCATGACACCAAGATATTTACAGCTTTTTACCCACTCAAGTTTCTTGCCAAATAAGAAGAGGGGCTTTGGAGGGTTTTTGCATTTGCGAGTGATAAACATGACCTTGCACTTTTTGACATTCAGCTTTAATCGCCACTTAGGGAACCAGCTCTCACACTGATGTAAAGCTTTTTGTAGTCGAGTGATGACATGTGCATAACATCATAACTTTCACTATAGCGGCTAGAAGAATAGTGTGGCAACGGCTACTACTCGCAATGCTACGAGTTGCCGATTTGATGATAGTAGCGGTGGTGCTGCAATCGACATACATGTAGATGCGAGTTACCCGGGAGATGAGATGGAAATCTTAGGATGAAGGAGGGTTTTTCAGCTATATTTCGGGTGACTTAAGTTTATTTATAAAAATTTTGTATATATTTGTCTTCCACAGAACTTGAGAATACTCTTTAACGTTAAAATAAATGCAAAATATCTGCTGTTATAAATAAGTTGAAATATAAGATCAGAGATGGATGATGGTATCCATCCCTAATAAGATAAAGCATGGAACATGAGCCCTTCCGAGCCAGAGAAATTACATTTTGAGTAATTAATCATTAAACATAGATCTGCTAAATTAAGTCTAATAAAATATCAACATAAAATCTAATAATATAATGCTATACACAGCTGGCTACCGTACAAATGATAAAAAATGAATTTTCACAGATGTTTCAGGAGAAAAAATTCAAGAGATGAGGCGTTCGCCCCTGTAACTCGGAAGTTTTCATATGCGGAATGCACAATATTGAAAAATATATAGATATACAAAGAGAATATCTTTTTTCATATAAAATTCATTTATCACATGAATGACAACCAAATTACTTTTTTATGTGATGATAAAATATTAAATATCAGATATTTTAGGTTAATAGTTTTGAAAAAAAAATTCTTATTATTTTTAAAAAATTTGAAAAATAAATTTGTATTGAAAGCTGTTTTGATTGCATTTCGTTATTTAAAAATAAGGACTTTTTAAAATTTATTCTGAATTTCTTAGATTTTACATAAAGAAAAAAATAAATAAGAAATATAGACAGAAAAGTGGTTCTTGAAATTTTAGAATGCAACAATAAGAAGGGAAGGGCTGCTATTTCATTGCAAAACTAAAATCAGATGAAGAAATCAAAAAACTTATCTAAAGAACATAACTCAGTGTGAAACGGTCGTGTATTTCACTATATGATAACTGAAAAAGAATAAAATCATTTGAAATTAAAAAATACTGCAAAATCATCTCTAAATTAAAAACAAAAAGGGGGGAAGGTCGAAATATTATTAAAATGGTATATTATTTAATGTTCAGGAATGGAAATGAAATAATACATCAAATTTATAAAATTTACGAAGAAATTAATGGAGCCTTATTGATGTAAAGCTCTGGGTGTTTAGCTACTATGTAAAGCACTAGATAATACAAGTAGCGCAAACCTTTTACAAGGCATTTACCGACAATACTAACTGCTGATTGGTTAGTTCTAATCACGCGGGTTAGCTGCCGACATCTTGGACCTAGAGATTTCATTAATTAGCATTGCTCTCAGTGTACTATCTTTAATTTTATTTATTAATTTATTTATCTTATTACGTTTGACTGTTTATAACTTGTCTATATAATTTTATGTATTTTATTTATCCACATTAGTTTGTATTGTGGGTTGAGTAGTTTCCTTTTCTTTTGTTATTTTTTATTTATTTTTATTTATTTTATTTTTATATTATTTCAAGTTTGTTATATCTATTTTTATCTAATTTATTTTATTTTGGTTTTTACTTTTATTTTATTTATTATATTTATTTAATTTATTATTTATTTAATTTATTTATTTTATATTATTCATTTAATATATTCATTCTGATTTATTTTGTATTCATTTTATTTCATTTCATCATAAAGATTTATTTTATTTGCTCATTAATATTTATAGACATTTACCCAATCCAAATTCTTGGAATTTAAACGGTTAAATCAGATTGACTTTCGTTATATTTTGTATTTTGATTCTGATTCTTTGTCGAAAAATGTTATTTCCAACAATTTCTCTGAAGATGTAGGTTTTACGAAACGGATCAGCTAAAATAATTTAAGTTTTCTCATATTGCTAAACTAGAAATGCATTACCCTCCTTTATATTTATCAGTAAAGCTAGACCCATAATATAGATTTATTGTATTTGTTGCTCGTGTTTTAGGAGGAAAAAAAAAACAGTTTCTAATAAAATGATTGAAAATCAAGTTGTTTTAAGTACTTATTTACAGATTTTTAAATTATTGACAAAAATAATTTTCGAATATGCCAATGCTAACAATTATTAATTCACAGAAATTAACTCGTGTTCATTTAAAAATATTTCATCTCTAAATGAACTCTTTCAAACAGTAACGAAAAATTTCATTTATGTGATAAAATGACAGTTTTATTTAAAAAGGTATGAAATTAAATTTATAAGAATTATTCACTTTATATTGTTAAAAACTTTAAAAATCAAAAAGTTTCAGTCGTAAATAATTAGTGACGATGTCCGAAAGGATTAAAGTTAACGTTGATTAATTAATAAAAACAATTGTATTGTAAAATGGACGTTTATTTGAT
>JAHWFO010029920.1:1659495-1678885 GCA_023313115.1 Rhysida immarginata
GTTGATGTAGCTGCCATCTGGCGGCATCATCATTCGAGGAATCAGATTTGAACGGTCGCTGCCACACTTTTTCTAGCCACTGAGCATCCAAGGGTATTAGAATAATAAGGTTGCGCACTCGCAGAGCAGATCTCGCAACTTCTCGCACAATCTCAAAAAGATCTCGGCGTGCTGTGACGTCATCCAGAGGCGAAGTGGCGCGATTAGCAAATGAATCGGCGCGAATTTCGGTTTGATTGAGGCATTATCAGGTACTTTCGTGGAACTAATGAAAGCTATTTCGGAATAAAATTGTTGCTCGTACTGCCTATATCGTGATGAAGTGAATATAGAGTAATTAAACTTGAAATTTTATTGTTCAAATGGTTTGCAACTGTGCAATAGCGTGTTGCCAGAATGAAAGAGAGGTGGAAGCATTTCGTTCTTCTCTTTTCCCAAGGACTCTTTTGCTATAACCCTAAACAATGAATTCATTTTATTACGCATCTAATTTTTATAGTTTCTTTTAAATTTGACTGTTCGAGAATTCTCTTGTCGATGAAAGCTTACTCGATCAATTTTCATTTAATCTGTCGATTCAGACTCCGCATATGTTCCTGATATAACTTTATTTACTGTAAAATCAAAATTCCGATAATTTCATCGTTTTATTTTAATATTCAGAAATTACATTTCATGCCATTATTTAATATTCAATTAATTTCCGACCATTATTATGTAAAATTGAATTCATACTTTTTGTTTACAATATACCGTCGTGATCGTATCGTTTTCTGTTGAATCGCTTCATTCCCTAACGCGCCGCTTGCCTCTGGATGACGTCATCCGCTTTGCTTGAATTCGACCAATCGTACGGAACCTTCCTGAGCGCGCTACCTTATTATTCTAATAACCTTGCTGAGCATCTGCCTGGTGAAGCCATCGCCTTCATTGAAGTAGATCAACAATCCTTTCAAATTCAAAAAACAATTTCTCCACATACGAGGGGGTTATGTAAAAACGCATTTTAATACTTCTTTTATTTACTCCATATTCTGCATATTTTACTTATCATTATCAATGTTGTCGTTATTTTTTCCGCGTGTTGTTAAAACTATCGCTTTCGTTGACTGGTGATGGGCAAACGCATGGATTAAAACGCCAGCGACGTGACGTAGGATCGTTTTCCTGTGCGAACGAGGCAAGCTTGACAGGCGGCTTGTTTGCAGCAAAGAGCCAACAATAGCGTGGTTATAATACCGCACTGCTTATAATACAATACCGTGGTTATAATAATGCAGCATGGCGTCCAGTATTTTTGATGCTGCAGCCATGGTTATTACATGGTTCATCTAATAACCATGCTGCAGCGCTGAGCAACTGTTGAATTTAACAACTCGCGGAAAGAACCCGCGTCTGGAGTTGTCGGATGCAACTCAAACCTGCGCAGAGAGAGATGCGTATAACACAAAAATTGCTCAAATTTCAGGTCTCGTTAATTGATCGTCTCTGGAATACACCAATTAACATTAAATTTTCCTCGAAAACGCTTGCTTCCCAAAATAACGAACTTAAGCTTTGATAGTTCCTTATCATTAATACTGGGAATTGAAATAATGGTGCCTTAATGTAAAAACTTCTTGACTAAACGATATAACATTACCCTGGAAGTCTGTCGATAGCTCCGAGTTCACTGAGAAGATTTTTCTAACGAGTGGAGATCTTCCATTTGAGGTTTGAGGGAGAGCTCCACTCGCCGTTGATGAAAATTCCTTCTCTTCGTCGACCTCTATAAAATTGGAAAACTATTAGCCCTTGAAGAGATTATTCGACTGGTAACATTAGGAGACGGGAAATCGGTAAAGCTAGATAAACTCAACGCGGTAACCACGGGCAATATCTCAAAACGAACATTCTCCCGATAACATTTTTCTACTGCTTAACTCGCTTTTCTCATATACTCCCACGGCTCGGAGAATTCTCTTACTTTCAGTCCTTCACTTGAAGCAATCCCGTGCCTTTCCACCCTGTTCTTAAATCCATCGGAACAGCACGCATGAGTTCTTTTCCGTTCACTTTTTTTCTTCCAACCTCCACAGTATCCTAGTATCCAGAGTCCTTCTGACGTCTCACGTAATAATTATTTTTTTCCTCCTTCCTCTCGCCGTCCAAACCACTCGATGGAAGGGGTGAGCGCGAACTCGAGAGAAATTTCTTATTCCAGAAAACCCGCGCTCTGAAACCTCGAGTCCACGCATCCCCTTCTCCTTCGCTCCGTATTTTCCTTTTCCAAGGAAAATCACGTGACACATGCCTTAATAAATTTCAATGTGCCCCCATTATGGCGTGAAGGACGTCAAAGCGAAACTCGATTTCCTCCCATGTTCGGGCTAGCATTTCGGGGGTGATTTCAGCGATTGTTTCAATTATTCTGTTCTTGAGAGTTTCAGTGTCATCAACGTTGGTCTTGTACACTGTCTTTCAAGGGATTCATACTGAAGATGGCTACCTGGTAGCCGAAATATATATATATATGATATGATGAATAAACTCATTGTGGAAAGAGTGGTATCCAACGTCTCCTCCTTTGCGTCCTCAAGGAAGATGGGCTCATTGTCGATTTTTGGAGCATATCCTCAGCAAGCTTCTTGCGCTTCGGTCGATCAAGCAAGCTTCTTGGCTTCAGTTCATGCATCATCTGGATTTTGTAGGGTGTAAGACGAAGGCGGTGCTTCACTATTTTATGTACGGATGTCATTGCCATAACCAGTTGACGAGCCGTTTGGCGAAGTGATTTACGGGGACTACGATCGAACACCTCCCTGACCTTTTCTACTCTCTGTGGTGTCGCTGAAGGTCTACCAGCACCCTTTTTGTGTAAGAGGGTGCCTGTGTTTAAAAATTTTTCATGCCATAGCTTAATTGAACTTATGATTTGAAGGATCCTTTTTAAACTTTGATTTGAACATTCTCTGAACTGTAATCATTGACTTAAATTCCGCAAGCCATAACACGCGTTGAGCTTTTTCTTGAACACTCGCCATTGTTTACTGCGTCTCGTGAAAAATGGAATAATGCGCCAACAATGGTACCACGCGCCAACCGCGTGTTTCATTATCAACTCACGCGAGGCTAAGAAACTTTTTGAGTTTTTCTTTGTGAAAAAAAAAATCACTTTAAAATCTGTAATAGTTTTTGAGTAATAAACATGTATAATAGGGGAGATAATTTAGAAACATGTATTCTGATACTTGATACCTAACTATGACCACAAGTTGGCTTAGGTTAAATCAGCCCCCGAATGCTAACTTGTGCCCGTGCTTACTGTAAGGCATAATTATAACTACCGATTTTATACAGAAAAATCTGAAAGGTATCAGAAAATATTATTTTAACCATTAGACGTATCTTTCAAAAGCAGTTGGAACCGGGGTCAAAATTATAACTTATATTTGGCTTGTTTTCTGCAACCACCATTGGATGGGGGGAGGGTAATTTAATCAGAATTTGTTCATAACCATTACAGAAACTGGCGATTTATGATGTGGTAGATAATTTGAAAAAAGTTTCTGTCAAATCTACTAAAACATTCCCAAATTATTTTTTGATTATTAATTCGTTAACGCGAACCAACTGGTGATTTCTCACGGACATGAGGCGTTAGTGCTGTACTAATATCACAACACTTGAATACTTTTAGGCTAATTAACTTTTTTTTTTTTTAATTAACGCTCTAAGTAAATTTCAAAACACCATGGATTCATTTAGCTATTTGGTTGCTGTCATTAATAAAATAGAAAAAGTTAAAAAGTTGTGACTTGGATACAACTTGTGTGCAGAACTCGGACAACAATTTTTATTATGAAAATTCCCCATTAATCCACTCTAGCTCGAGGCAGTCGTATTTTGACCTGTAAATTTTTTTGCTAAAATATTATTAAAATATTTAGGACATGACGTTAATCTTTGATTTTACTTCGATTTACCTAAGCCTCGGTTTGCGCTTACACGACAATAGATGCGAAAACGCAAATACAAATATTGTGTTAAAGCAGAATTCGAACCTGTGACCTTTGGACCATTTGATAGCATTCTGGGCTCATCGACTTGTTTGTTTTCGTTTTGAAAACAAGCTTTTCGGAACATAGAACATCACTGATGAATAATTCGATAGTAACCAAAATGTAATATTGTGAATTTCGGGATCAGGATTTTTCTTTATGTGTTATGCAACAGTGAAGTTGCGCGTTTGTGACGGAAGAAGATTAGAGACATTCTTTCTTCTCTTGCAGTTTGTTTAAATTTGTGCTCGGGGAGATAGAAAATTAAAAAAAAATAAATAAAAATAAAAAGTTAAACAAATATTTTTTTACGTAGGACATCATGTGTTTCTACGATAATCAACCTACGCGAATGACGTAAGGTGGCAGGACTTTCTATTTATCACTGATGTTGTTTCGATTATCTTACGGTTGTCAGGTTCTAACTGGCAAGATAAACTTAGCGTTTATCAGGATTGTTTCACTCTACGGTAAGTTGTCTGGAGGGGAAAAGTTGCCACACTTCTTCTATTTAATCTAGCCAGCATATATACATATATTTTTTTTTTGCCTCCCGTGTCAGGAGGAATTGCATGTGAAGTTTTTAAAGTGGCCCGATCCAAACTACACTGAAATTTATCTTTTGTGATTTCTCAGCATTGCTGTTGCTGCGGTTTTCAAAGCAAAATAACAAAGAAAAAAAAAAACCTTTATAAACAGGTAAGTTTCTTTAACCTCCCTTCGTCTCTATGGCTTTTTTTCACTATTTCGTATAAGGAAATAAGATTTTAATTAAGATAGCAGTAAAAAAATTACATGCAAAAGAGAAATAAGGAAAAAGAGAAAAAAAATTGCTTTGCGCTTAAAAGCGTTCAACATAAAAAAGTTCACAATTTATTTCATTCTAATTGTTGTGTAAAATTTTAAATGCAAAGTTTTACCTGCATATCCTGTTGCTTTTAATCTTACTAGTATTTCTCCATTGTTTTAAATCTTATTTTGGATTCCATCGATTATTTTTTAATTCGCCGCCTTTTTGTTTGATTATTTTTCCCAACTGAAAACAGATAATTTTATCTTATCGATCCCTTCTGAATGATCAGGCCCGAAAATGTTCTATGGTACATACCTTAAATAAAAATTTTAATTATCAAACTCTTAGATTCATATTGCCTAGGGAATGAACATTGCCTCTCGTTTGATGTAAGGGACATAAATTCGAAAATATTTCCTACTTCAATTAAAAATCTTAACTTTTAAATAGAGAAATTTTCATTTTACTTTTAGCTAGTCTTAAAATTGAATGATTTTATTGCTGTTCCGTTTTCATTGCATTTTCAGTGTGGCTGAAGGAGTTGGTAACAAATAGTCAATTTAAAAAAAAAAAAGAAAAAAAAAGTTCCCTCCAAGGCTTTTCAAAAGTGTGCCATTAATTTTGCGGGAAAACGTATTTACTTTGAACCAGCGTGAGGCAATGTCTCTGAGTAAATATCTTCATTTTAATAGGTTTTTGATGTAGAAATCCTGAAGGAAACGTGCGCATTCCCCTTAATTGACTACTCATACTTTAAAGAACATACTAAAATATTTTATAAGTTTTTCTCCATTTTTTTAAGCAGTGGTTTAATGGATTTCAGATTCTAATGGAGCTCTTTAATTTATTATCATTCTATTGTGAATATTCTAAATGATTCACTTCCTTAACTCTTTTGCTATGCCATAAAACATTGCGTCAATCCCATAGATGCGTCTTTCATGGATGTTTGTCTTCTATTTACATTTTAAACCAGTTTTTCAATTATACTTGACAGCGGAAAAATTGCAATTTTTCCAGCAGACGATCTTCGTTTCCTAATATGTAATAGACTAGCTAGGAAAAGTTCAATCATCACCAATATCTCGGTCCATTGATTTAAACGTTTTAACTATGCAATATATAAACAGAATAAGATATACAAAAATAATAATCTTTATTTTCATTAGCGCTTCTTCAATAAACGTGTCTTTGGTCTCTAACATGGTGCTATAGGACGAACTCAAAAATGCAAATAAATTTAAGAAACAGAATAATTATCATAGAACTCTTTTATGATCTTAATTAAAGTAACAGGAGATTCCTAATCATCGGTTAAATGCGCCGTCCTAAAGAACTTTCTACCTTTTATACTGAAGAAAATATTCCAAAAAATGGATTTTTTTTTGCTTGCTTCTGTTAGATTGTAACCATTTTCTCGCATCTTTGCTCTTGTGATACAAAATGGATTCTTTACAAATCCTATATTTATTTTCTCAGATTAAAACTCTTCAGATGATGAGCCCGTTCAAAATTTGAGGGTTAATGCGACTCCTATTCCTCTATTGCTTACAGAAAGATTGTTTTCTGATCGAATTGGTTATGTCATATCATGTGTGAAGAAATCGGGGATTCCTTCCTTATCCTGTTTAATGTGTTCCACTCTGTGTTTTTTCTCGGGCAACGATCACGGAAATGGAAGAAATAATCTTCGGTTGTGTTCATGGTGTTGCCTGGTTCAGTCGAATTTCCATGCAGACGTCTGTTGCAAAGGAAGCGCAAATCGATGGATGAATTTAGCAAATATTAAAAACAAGTGAAGGGTTGACGAGATAAGATTTGACCCCTTTGACATTTCTTCTCGTTCCTTATTTATAACGTGCACTGCCTACTACTTTGCAAAAAAGAAAAAAAAAGAGAAGCCATATAATATACCTGAAAATGTATTTATTTTAGGCTTTCCGGCATGGTGGCTTATTATTCTTACACCATGCTTTCCGGTGCTCAAGTAGCGAATTCCAATCTCATCATGGGCATTTGCGTTTGTCCTGACTTGTGAAAAAGATGCAAAATGAAAGGGCACAAATGGTCTAACAGGCGACATCATGCCCCCAAAAAATCTCACAATCTAACCTACCTGCTTAATCTTTTAGCTCTACTCTGAAAAAATCCATCGCAAAGTTCACGCAAACAAGTGAATACTTATTTTAAGTGATTTAAAATAATTAGGAGAAGAAGCGACTGAAAATTTAAAATATTGTTTTTATGCGGGATACCAATAGGAAATTCGGTGATTTATGTATGGGGAGGATTAAGCATATTAGCGAAGTTTGATACAATATGCGAATCTGTATAAGGAAAACGACAAGGTCTTTAGAGGGTAGGAGCTAGTAGAAGTGTGGTCTTATCGAATTGCTAAGACCGCTATACAAATGTGTGACATATGATAGAATTGATGAGGTTATCGAGAATGTTTTGGTATAGTCAATGAGAGTAGCCTCCAGATCACAAAGACCCAGTCTATCTGCAATGCGTTGGCCAAGTGAATCTCGGGTATGCTCAGTCGGAATTAAGTCAAGGAAGCATGCTGACCATTCCACACGCTCGGTTCCCTCCTCTTGAAGCATATCCACCGCCCGAGCTCTATGAGATCGAGTGTTATCGTTCATGAAATGCAATAAACCACTGCTTAACGATAGTCTGAGAATGTCGTCTCTATTCTTCTGGACTGTCAGATTATCATTTCGAATTATATATACATCTTTACGTTCACCTGTAGTTATACTTGCCCAGATCGTCACTCTCCTGGTAGGTTTTATTTCGTGTGTCGCGTACTCTCCAGATATGAACTGGGTTATCATGTTCCAAATTGAAATTCGACTTGTCTGAGAAAGAACTTGGCTGCTCTCTTCGTGTTCCAAACCACCAGTTTCTTCGGGCCATTACGGTATTGCGCAGTTAAAAAGGGCATACAACACTGATACAACTAGAAGAAAAAGAGGTGTTCCTGAAAATTTCAGATTCGTTGCTCACTGGAAAGTCCTCAAAATGGCGTGAAAGGAGAAAGACAGACAAGCAGACAGAAGGACACATGTGTTAAGAGTTTATTGGGGGAAATTTTTGGGAGGTAATATTGACTGGCCTCGCTTTTAAAGTATTTTCGAAGTTACTTGACATTTAAACTATTTTCTGGCAATTAGATCAAACACCTTATTCGAGAGCCGTTAAATTAATTAAGCTAAACTAATTATTACATCAATGGTAACACAAAGAGCCAAAACCGCTTTTCCACAACAAAATATTTATTACGCCTGGATACGTATTTTGTTGTGGAAAAGCGGTTTTGGCTCTTTGTGTTACCATTGATGTTATTTATCCACAGTTAAGGTAATTTGGTTTTTATTTTGTTATATAATTATTACATGTTCTAAAATAAAAAGAAATTATTATTGTCAAAATGTTTCGACCTTTGGTTATCATCAAGATTATAAGCTATATGATCATATTTCTAGTATAGGATGAATATAGACTACATGATCATAGTTTCGACCTTTGGCCATTTCGAGCCGTAAGAAACTCCTCACTTATTGAATGTTCGATCGTATGCTAAATATTCTGTCAGCAGAGAAATGGACATTTGAAGTTTTATATATACTGTTATTCTTAGCTGTTTTTAAGCTCAGTGGCTAAATAAATTTGTTTGTTGTTAAATAAAATCTAGTAAGTAGTCGGCTCGGTGGCTGACAGCGTTAAGACGCAGGTCTTGCCGCTCTCGAAACCAGCGACTCGCGAGTTCTAATCCCACCGAGGGCATTGGATGTTTGTGTGTCCTTTTTCATTATCACCCTTTCATCCATACTCTGGAACTAACAATCCCAGTTTCAAATTTGAATCAGATATATCAATCCCCCACCCCCTTTTCAAATTTCAATGAACACTTGAGTGATAATTCACGTGGTCCCTAGATGGCCAAAAGCAAAAAAAGAAAAAAAAAATCTATTAAGTAGGCTTCTCGTAAGTAGTGATTTCTTGTAGATTCTCATGAATGTTAGGAACCGCTAATAACAACGAAAAACACCAGTACTTGTTTATTCCATAAAATGATTGAAGCTGTGAAAATGAATTGCAAACATCTCGCCATGCTCGGTGCAATTTTCTACGCTTTTTTATGCGAAAAATAACATAAGTTGATGTAATATTTCACCTTATCAACTCTTCTTCTCACCTTTTCTGTTTCGTTGTTTATATAAGCTCCCCCCCCCCCTCATCTCTTCTGCATGTAAAATCCAAAACACATTATTTCATAATAACTAGGATAAGTAAAGACCTGCTAAAAATAGCCAGCAATTGAAAATTATAGTAAAACTTGTACCAAAGCAAATTTGGTTAGACAAATGAGAAATGTAAAATATCCATTTGATTTGTAGACAACCAAGCGATTTACATCTTTTCTAACAGTTTTATATGGTTAAGGGGCAAACACAAGCATCCATTCCCATAGTGAGTAGGGCCTTAATATGGGCCCTTATACTCGGAGTGAGTGAGCAGCCTTTATATGGGCCTTTAAGCTAAATTCATGTTTTGCCTCCCCCCCCCCCCTTTAAGCTAAAGAGAGCGTGGGGCCCTAACCAATGGCTTGTTTAGCTTATACGTAAATCCGGCCCTGATAGTGAGATACTACTGAATCTATTTACAAACTTTTTGAATAACTTTTGATGCATTATAGCGTGGTGAAGTTTTCATTTAAAATTTAGAGAGTGGGCCCTATACTCGTCATAAATATGCTTATCAAGCATTCCATGCCGATGCAGAAATAAATGCTATAGAATAATCAGGTATGCATTGTACTGTACTGTCAGCATCTCTGGTGGTGTTCGTAGCTTTTATAGCAATGCTGTTGTAATTTTTAGAATAAAAGACATATTTATACAGCACATTCTATCCTACCCTAAGAAATTATTAAGCCAGAAATATTAATTGATACGATGAAAGCTCTTTTGTCTAAATACGCGTGTCTGGATATTAATGGTAGACCTTTTCTACACCAGCGTTTCTGAACTTTTGAGTCGCGAAATGCTAGAAAAATCTATAGTAATCATTTAATAATTTCCATATTAGGAAAACCTGAATTAATCATTTAAAATTAGTTGAATGTACGTTTGATTAAATAAAAGTGTTTACAAACACATTCAGATGTTAACCTCGTATGATTTCTTACACAGATAACACAGTTTTTCCCCAAGTCCGACGTGAACAAACAATCCAGAACTTGAGACTTTTCCTAGACAAAACACACTCAGATGTTAAACTCCGATGATTTCCAATGCAGATGTTGACACTCCCTCCAGTCAGACATGACAATAATAATCAACGGTTCAGAATACAGAGTTAATATAATGTAAAATAAAATGGCTATGAATGCAGACACTGAATATGATTTTACATTTAAGTGACAACGTACTTCCATCGTTCTGCTGCGAGGTAACCCGCACAGATCCTCCGACAGTTCCTCTTCCTTTCTGCGACGCGTCGCGACTCTTATGAACACGACTCTTGTGACGCTTTTCCAGTTGCAAATCTTTGTTTATTATTTTATTTACGGTAACCTGTGAACCCAATGAGCACATATGTTGTAGGCCCAATAGTTGGACATAAGTTGGCAAGACATTGGGCCTACAATTGGAGCCAACATTGGCTGCAACCATTAGCCCAACATTTTGCCATCATCTGTACTGCACTTGTCCAACACTTTTTCGACATGGTAGCCAATATTCTTTTCATCATGCTTGCCAATATTATGCATGATAAAAGTTAAGAAAATGTAAACAAAAACAAAATTCATAAAAAATTATTCATGAAAATAGGAAAGAAAATTCCACCGCCTGGATTCGAACCAGGAACCTACAGTTAATCGGGCTGACTCCCTAAACAACTAAGCCACTGTGGACATGGAAACATTATGCTATCTGTATGTCATTTGGGCTGGGTTAGAGCAGTTACCTAGTTCGCAGGTTGGGACTATATCTCCTGATGGCGTAATACGAGGGGCTTTCAAATTTGACCTGGACTTTATTTTTTATAAAATCAGGAAACTACAAAAAAACACAGGCCAGTTATTTCTCAAAGAACTCTTCTTGCTTCTCTGTACAATGTTTCCAGTGTTCTGGAAGCATCTGGATACCGGTTCTGTAGAAATCTTCAGGCTGATGTCGAAACCATGTAAGGACAGCCTTTTTCCCTTCCTCATTGGAGCTGGACCTCTGCCTTCCCAAGAACTCTTTCAATGGTCCAAAAAGGTAATAGTCGCAAGGGGAGAGATCCGGGGTGTATGGAGGATGTGGTAAGATGTCCCATTTGAGTTCCGTCAGTATGTTTATAGTCAGTTTGGCTGTGTGTGGTCTGGCATTGTCTTGCAGAAAACAAACATCACTGGTAAGAAGTCCTGGTCGCTTTTTCCTCAAAATGTCGCAGTACTAGGGTGCATTTATGATTCGACGTTCTTCCAGAAAATCGACATGAATGATACTCTTAATGTCCCAGAATGCCCTTAGTGTCGCCATTCAGGGTGATGAATCCATGTCTCGTTGGTGATCACAACACGCCTTAGGAAGCTGTCACCTTCCCTGTCATATCGCTGCAGCAGCATGGAACAGATTTCCACCCGGATGGTGTTGTGATTCTCGGAGAGTTGCTTAGGGATCCATCTGGCACAGATCTTGTTGAATTTCAGCTTATCGTGGATGATGGTCTCCACACTGCCAGTATTAAAGCCAATTCTTGGACATGAATCCGCCTGTTGTCCCTTATCAGCTCATTTACATTCAATTGAGTTTTGCGTATTTTTAGCTGTTTTAGCGGGAAATTTTTTTTGAGTTGGCAACACTGGTTGGGAGAGACCTGTTGGCCCAAACTAGGGCCACCACTAGCGTACCAACTGCCAACGATCTCCTAACTTGGCCAAGAGTCCCCAACAAAAAGCCAACAAATATCCAACGCCTTGTGCTCACTGGGTGTCAGGATGTTTTAAACTTTGCGTGCGACAGCAGAGTAAGGAGGAAGGACGTTATGAATAATTTAATATCTATTAATTTAATAGCATCAAATGAAGTATACAATTATATTAAAATAGTCAAATTGAAACATAAATAAAATTCATGAACATCTCTAAATCTTTTAAGTATAAACAATCAAATATTCATTGATAAATTCTTGGACTAGATGGCTTCCAACCTGGGAGGAGTCTAAGTCCTACTATGAGGAGAGTAGGCGCTCCGTCCTACGTAGAAAGACACAATCCAAGATTAATTTACTGAATCAAATGTTTATGCTTACTCATTTTTTTGAATAAAGATTCTTTTCTTTTAATGTTAAGAGTTCCATAAATCAGTGATCAATAGCTTTATAAACTAAGTGGCTGTCTTACATTTATGATGTACTGTCGGTGCTACATGAGAGTTAAAGATGAAAGGCCTTGGGAAGGTAAGTATTGATTGAGGCGGCGTTGATTCTTTCCACAACGATATCCGGGATAAATTGGCTTTTTAAATGAGACGGGATTACGTGTAAAAGAAAGAGAATTAACAACATTAAACATTAGATGGATTTATGAGAGAAGTGGCTAACACTATACGAGAGTATATCTCCGACGCTAATTGGCATTCCCGGGACCAGACGAATCTTGCGCCTTTCTTGGTCAGGTTGGTTAAGGGACATATTGTCTTGGACATGTCTTTAATGAATGGTCGGTAAAAATTGGCTGCTCCGATAAATGAGCGCACTTGTTTCACTGTTCTAGGAGTCTCCAGTTTTGCAATCGCCATAATATTTTCAGGATCAGGGGAAAGACCCTCACGCGAGATCACGTGTCCTAAATATGTCACCTTGGTCATCATTAACTTACACTTTGAAGGTTTCATGATGACATTGTTCTTCCTAAAGATTCCCAATACCCATTTTAGAACTTCGAGGTGTTCTCCTCAGTTTTAGTGTAAATGAGAACGTCATCTTGAAAAACATGTATGTTTTGGTACAATTTGTCGTATAGGAGATCAGTCATGAAGGATTGGAAGGTATGAGCAGAGTTCTTTGCACCCTGGGGCATACGCGTCAACTGATACTTGCCCCAGGGTGTCTGAAACGCAAAACAGTGCCTAAGCTCAGGTGCTATGGGTGATTGGTAGTACCCAGAATTCAAGTCTAACACACTAAAATAATTATATTCATGTATGTCATTTAAAATGTCATGAATTCTGGGCATGGAGTAGTCAAGGGCTGTGGTAACGCTGTTCACCTTGCGCAGGTCAAGGGTGACACGTATGTCACCGCTATCTTTCCGGACCACATGGATGGGTGAGTTCCATCGCGAACGGCTCGGTTCGATAATACCGGCCTGTAGATAAGAATCTATCTTTTGCTTTAGGGCATTCAGATGAATCTTGGGAATGGGGTACTGTCTCACGAATACAGGATGAGACTGGTCAATTTCAAACCTGACCATCACATTAGTGACCCCTGATAGCATTTCTATTTCTTCAGCAAAGTTATCTACATGATGTGTCAAGATCTCGTCTAGCTGTCTCTTCGTAATAGTATCGAGATCGCCCTTCGTAATACGGTCAATGACCATGTTCTGCGCAGTGACCACTTCCTCACCCTGGGAATCCTTGAATTGGAACTTAGCCATGTTGATAAGGTCGTTCCCTAAAATGCCCTTATATTTGCGTTCTTTGAAATCATGAACTAGAAATCGGCGATTTTTAAAGTGTGTTTGCCCTATGCGAACGTTTGCCATTACTACTTGGCTTATGGAGCTGGAATTGTTTATTCCAGACAGGATTATGTTTTCTGGAATAAGCGTCACTTTATCTCCCAGTTGCTGAACTGTATCTTTATGGATCAGTGAAATTTCGCTTCCGGTGTCGATTATCATGGGGATAGCCATGTCCCCTATCCACACCTCTAAGTAGAATAAGTCATTATTCCCGCGTTTTAGCACTTCATTAGAAATGTTGTGCGTGGGCCAAGCTGTGGCTGCCATCCCGGCCCGTTCTAGTTTAAATTACAGTCATATGACATATGGTGCGGGCTATTGCATTTCCAGCACTGTCTTTTTCGTGCTGATTTAGGCCTATTTCGCGATTTTTCCATTTGTTTACTTTCTAATGAGGCGATCTGTTTCTTCATCAGCTCCATCTGCGCATTTTGTCTCTCAATCATGACCTTATGTTCAGACATATGAGTATCCATCATGGCCGTAAGGTCAGTAGAAATTTTCTGAATTTCCGAACGGACAGCAGCATGAGTTGCCTCGACATTATTGGCGTATGATCGATAACGCCTACGTTCTCAGCTTGCGCGGCAAGTTCGATTGCATTTTCGAATGTTTCTGGGTTTTTCACTAGAAATATCATTCTAAGTTCTGGTCGGACAGTCGTTTTTAGCTTCCGAAGGAGAGTCTGATTTCTACGAGTGCTAAAACCTTCGTCCGCCTTTGCCATATATCTAAATAGGCGACGCAAATGATTTGCATATTGGTGAATATCCTCCCCTACCCTTTGCTTCGCTTGATAAAATTCTAGTTCAGCATTCTCTAAATGTTCTGGTTTCAGAAAGAGCTCACTGAGGATTTGCTTAAGTTCTGCATAGCTGCCACATTCTGATAACGCATGTTCATTATAACATGTCGCGGCCTTGCCTTTCACTTTAGAACGAACGACAGTTAGTACAACAGATTCCGGCCACCCTGCTATTTGCGCGACGGCATCAAAAATGCACCCGCGGATATAGAACCGTCGTCCCCGGAAAACGTCGGGATCAAATTCGTGAACCCTACAATAGAGTCACTCTTAACAGCCATCTGAGAATTACTGTGTTCGCCACTAGAAGAATTTAGCTCGGGCGCCATTGTGATATTTTGATAAATAATATCAAGAGTTTATCTTATACTAAGGGTCAATAAGAGGCAAGCGTGAAGTAACAATAAACAAATTTAATGTAACAAGTATAAATTGAATAATACAAAGGATAATTAGAATGGCAGTTTCTTGGATAATTCAACATAACTTAAATACTGAACCCATCAAGGAAGTTTTCTTGTACATAAAAAGAACGTTACTGGCTTTACAATTAAGCAAACTAAGCACACACCATAATTGAAGTCAATAATCAATTAATAATGTCCCTAGAGTCCCCATGGAGCTCAGAAGTCTTAGATACATATCAAACCGGACACGTTCACGAAGCACGGATCGGCAGTGGGTAATGCAAGGGTAAAACGGGTACTTACTAAGTACTACTTACGGTTGGAAGATCTGGTAGACTCGGCCACGACTGCTGTCGGACATCGTTTCTGGAGGAATCATAACTGAATTCAAATCAGAATGAATTTCCCTCGACAATCGACAATCGAACAGTGAAGTGTACATTTGTTAGGATGGGACGAAAGCAGCGCTTTCACAAAGCTCATCCAACCAGAATAAACTCCAAATGAAATACACTGAGGTAGTCAAGAAGCCTAATCAACCCAAGCGGTCTTCCATATTATACAAAAAAGAAAATAAGATTGACGATTGTCAATAACAAAATAAAAAAAAAAAATATAAGGACAAATAAGATTATCACATCTTCCAGTAGTCTGGGAAAGAGACGTTGCTAATATCTTCAAAATTGATGTCAAGAACGTGCCTCGGTTTACGATACTTCGTATGCCAGTTCATATTCATTGAGTTCTTCAGTATCCCTTTCACAAGCTTATTGTCGTGAGTCTTCATCTTCTGTATCATAATCAAAAGGAGATCCTGTATAAACTTTCCGATATGGGCCATGTTTAAATCCAAGTGGATGGATTGGTTTTTCACCGTCCTTCTGTCCAGCTGGGCAATGGTCCTCAGGGTAACATTCTGGAATGACTGTAGTTCACTCCATCTGGTTTTACTGATAGTCGCCCACGCAGGCATGCCATAGAGGAGTATGGTCCGGATAATCGATTTGTACAGAAGTAGCTTGTTGTCAATGCTGAGGGCGCTGTTGCGACCCATGAGAGCTATGATACTGTACTTAGCCCTCTTCGCTTTGTTCAGAGCATAGGACATATGCTGATTTCATGAGAGTCTTGAGTCAATGATAACTCCCAGATACTTGTAGTTGTCCACCCAGTCCAGTTTCTAATTGAACAGAACAAGAGAATCTGGGGGATGCTTGAGCTTCCTATTGAGGTACAAAGCCTTGCACTTTCCGACGTTAAGGTTCAACTTCCAGCAGTTAAACCAGTCTTCGAACTGCTTCAGCAGCCGAAGTGATAACGTGAGCCGGCTGGTGTGCCCATGTCATAATGGCAGTGTCATCCGCATAAAAATACAGATTACAATTATCAGGTTTCAGGAAATCATGTACAAAGTAAATAGCACAGGCCCGAGGACAGAACCCTGAGGGACACTGGCCTTTACAACACGGGGTGTGGAAAGATCTTCTCCAACTTTGGCTTGATAGGATCTGCCGTCAAGAAAAGATTTCACCATCAAAATCAAAGCGGCAGGGAACCCGTCTCTGATCATTTTGTAGACAAGGCCCTCATGCCACACTTGGTCAAAAGCTTTACTGATATCGAGAAATACCACCCCACAGTACCTGGATAGGTTCAGGGGGAGTGCTCAGGTCTTCAACGAGCCTCCATATCTGCATCGGACAAGAGTGGACAGCACGAAAGCCAAACTGCTCTTCCCGAAAAAGGTCATTTGCTAGACAGTGATCTTGGAATCTGACGAGGATCGTTCTCTCCAACACCTTGGACATCGTGGGTAGCAGGCTAATAGGTCGGTAACTCGCCGGAATTGCAGGATTTTGTCCCTGCTTGGGGATACTCAACACAATAGATTTCTTCCAAGCCACAGGGAAATAAGAAAATTTCCAGCAGTCGCTAATGATATTGGTGAGAAAGTCAATAAAGTTCTTTGGGAGATTCATAAGGGCGTTATTACTCACCTTGTCTTTTCCTGGAGCCTTCTTCTTTTTCAGTTTACTTATGATGTTGGCGATCTCTCCAGCCTCGATGTTGTACTTCGTTAAATGTTGCGGGACTTCATCAAAGTTGACAATACCTTCTTCCACACGCTGAGACATGATTTGGCTCTCGGGCTTATCGTTGGTAGGAGTAACAAACTGCATTTCCAGTGAATCTGCAATGACTTGGGCCTTGTCCTGATCAGTTTGCACATAGTCACCTTGTGGTGTACGGAGTGGAGGAAGCGTATCATTTTTCTTCTTCTGTAAAGCTCTGACCATACTCCAAATGGAATTGTCGCGAGCCGATAAGCTTTTGAGTTTTTCATTCTATCTAGCGTCGCGAAGCTCTTTTATATCTTCTTGGACTCTTCGCACTAGCCTGTTATACTTGGTTTTGAGCCAAGGTTCACGATAGCGTTGCCATAGTCTACGTGTCCCGTTTCTTTCAGCAATTAGGCGCTGTATTCCAGGAGTGAGTTGGATTCGATGAGGAGGTTTATTCTCTGATGGATACTTACTAGCTTCTATGGCACTATTGATACATCTGGTGATGTCTTCAACACGTTGATCGATGTCCTCCGTACAGTACGCAACGTCGGGATGGCAGCCATAGTCCTTAAGAATATCTTTGTAGAGCTTCCAGTCTTGATGATGTACGAGTTCCTCTCGGAAATTTATGTCAACATTGTCAAATTTCAACGCCACAGGCTTGTGGTCAGAAGAAAGGTCATCAATCGTGAAGATATTGTACGGTTTGAAGAAATCCTTCAAGAACGAGATGTCCAAAACGTCACTACTAGGGGAGTGGTCGCAGTAGTAGGTGTCCTCCACAGGTCCAGCAGCGATGATATCATCTCTACCTTGTATGTACCTATAGAGAATCATGCCGTTGTAATTCTGCGTTCTGGAGTTCCAGCTTGGGTGTTTGGCATTTAGGTCACCAGCTAGGACGACTGGAGTGTCACCACTGAAGAGTTCATCAAGCTCACTAATGTCAAGATAATGTTTAGGTGAATTGTAGAGCACCACGAACTTCACTTCACCACAGGAGACGTCATTGATAATGATGGAGGCCGATTCCATACCTGCTTAAGACTTGGAGACTAATTCTTGGTGTTGAATTCCCTTCTTAATGATGATCGCAGCGCCCCCAGAAGCACATCTTGCAGCATTTGAAGCCATTCGATCCTTACGGTACACACAATAGCCAGGTAGCTTGAAGTCTTGGCTTGGTTTGAGATGAGTTTCACAAAGGAAAGCAACGTCGATGTCTTGCTTTAACAGAAAATTGTGAAACTCGATACGCTTTCGGGGAATGCCCCTAGCGTTCCATATCACGCACCGAAGTTCACCTTTGTTGATTACAGTATAACGTTGTGCAGCCATACTAAAATTAGTTGGTCGTAAGGAGCCCACTCAACTGTGGGTAACTTTTGCCTAGATTAGAAAACAGATGAAAGATACGTCCTAATTGCTTATACATATCTGGTAGGTCGTTGATGTTGAGGCCTTTATCTTCCGGCGTATACACAGCAGCAGCATAGGATTTGCCTACTGTCACTTTAGAACTAGGCATCCTTTGAACCTGGGGGTATTTTGGACATTTCGTGTAACTTGAAGTGATCTGTCCACCATATCTAATGCACTTTGGGGGTCTTGTCCTTTGATCCTGGGGCAATCTCTTGACTGGTGCCCCTCAGCACATTTATTACAACGAGGATCTTCCGTGCAGCCCATGGATACGTTTCCGAAGCGCAGGCAGTTGTAGCACTGTCGTGGCTTCTTGTTCCCTCGAAAGATCTCCACTGTTACTGCAAGCGGCCCAATACGTGTTATGTTTTTCAATGACTGGTTGTGTTCGGAGTTCGGGAGCAGAACCAAAACCATCGGCATATCAATGGATCCTTTGGCTTTCCTCAAGCGAATTAATTTTTCCGGGAAGTAGTTGGCTCTTTTTAGGTCTTCTTGGAAGTCATCGAGGTCATACGTAATATCCACATATGACCAGACCTTCTCCGACTTCAGTTGATGATGCTGAATTTTTAAGATTTTATTAGACTTAATTCCAGAGACTAACCTGTTGTGCGTTTCTTCGTCTTCACATTTAACTTTGACGGTTTCAGCTCTGCCCGTATGAACGGTGATCTTTTCCACTGGAACATGCTTCTCGAGCTCAGTTAAAATCGTCTTAAACGGGACGCCATGAGTCCGCACGATAATCGGCGGTACATACCTCTTCGTGATTCTATGGTCTTCATTAGCCGAGCGACCTTGTCCATTCTTCAGATTCCTCATTCTAGACGCGCTGACGACTTCTTCGTTTACTCTGGAGACGGTTTTTAGGTTATCGATCCTCGTGCCTTTTCTGAATTTTTTATTAGTGACACCAATCCAGGGACTGTCGCCCACTTCTTCATCAGTTCCGTCAGAGTGACTTCTCTTACAGTCACCGTTTGTCGAACAGTCACTATTTTCTATTATATCCATAGACTCCGTACTATTAGAAGAGGAAATAGTTTTTAAGACATCACTTACCTTGCTGTTATCAACTGGATTATCTTCCGTGGAGTTTCTTGCC
>JAHWFO010029975.1:0-10332 GCA_023313115.1 Rhysida immarginata
TAGATCAAATTTTAACGGTATACACAGTCTTATGTACCCTGTTATTTCTCCAAATTTCATTAATCTTGGCCTTACGGAACCTGAGTTATTAACTTGTTGAACTTGGTGTTTGCATTTTTATTTCTGTTCATATCTCAGTTATCGTTCAAATTCGGACCCATGTTCATAGGACGTTTTGTGTTTATCTTAACCTCTATAATACCCCCTTTAAGTATTTTACATTCGATGTAAATCACCCTGTATCTGCAAATTCTTGATTAAAACATACTGACTGCCTGGATAATTTCTCTATATTTATAAGGTCATGAACATGCTTAGTGAAGTCACAGTAAGCACATGTGTAGTCAGTTGACAACTTTCTAAAGAACAGGCTTTAAAATTGTTGAAATTAAAAGCAAATTAATTCATTTAAAGCCAATCATGGTTTAATGAACAGTGATAGGTAGGAAATTTCATTTAATGTTGAAAACTTTACTTAAAACAGTAACTTGTGCAAATCTACTTGAATTTATTCTAATTAAAAGATCTTTAAAAGCAAAGAATATTTTATTTCTCAAATCTTTGGAGTTTAGATAGTTCTAAATGACTCTTTAAACATAATATTTGTAAAGTTACTACAGAACATAGACAAAACTTTGATACTGTACAAGGAATGCTGTCAAAACAAGAGCAAGAGTATAGACACTTTATTTCAATATATCTATTTTTATATTTATTTGAATGGAGAAACAACAAAGCTACTATTCCCTTGTTTCAGGAAAACATTCTTCCAGTTTATGACAGAAAAATAAATGCAGTGATCATTTTAAAATAAGGTTTTAAAACATACATCAATGTATCAATAAGAAATATTAAACAAGTGTACATAATCATAAACTCCTGATTAAAGCTGTATGGAAAATATCTACCATTTTTTTAATTTGTTTTTAAATGTCATGAAAATGCTTAGTGAATTCTTAGTAAGCACTTGTTTAGTGTACCTGTATACAGCAGACAATGTTGAACAGACTTTAAAATTGTTCAATTTAACTGAATTTTATGTAATTAAAAAATCTACTCTTAAATGTTTCACAAAATATTTGAGAGTTAAAATTCTTCTGAATGACTCCTAAAATATAATACATGTACTTGTAAGTTGACATAAACCCTGACAATGTAAAAGGAAGGTTGTCAAACAAGAAGTCAGACTGCAGACATTGTTTATTTCAATTTCTTTTATCTTAATTTATTTGGTATGTGGAAACAGCAGAGCTGTATTTTCCTTCTTTCAGGCAAAACATTCTTCCAACTCATAACTGAAAATTACATGAAGTGGTCATTTAATATAAGAAATTTTAAACATATTACTTTCTAAAAATTGACAAATCTTAATTGTATACTCTATAAAATGCATTCTCAGAAAATGCATGAAAAAGATAGAGGAACTTCACAAAAGCTCAGGCTGTTTGCAATCATACACGTGTCCTTCGCCTGATTTTATAAAACAGAAAGCACACAATTAGGCTTAGCCCTGCCCCTGCCCTTCACCCCCCCTTCCCCATGAGATGCTTTGACCGTAGCCACCGATAAGAAAGGCCTGCCCAATTCGCGCTGAGGCAGGGCTTGGAGCCTGACAATAAATGGCGGCTTTAATTCTCTTAACTGACACCAGTGGCACTGCATGCCCGAGAAATTTAAGCGCTGCTCAAGCTGGAGGTTCCACAAAAAAAATTTTATCTAAGAGCTAATTTCAGAAGAAAATTAAATTTCCTTTTAAGATTTGACAATTTCTAATAAATTGTAATTCTTTTAATCATAAAGTTCAACTTAATGATTAAATAAAAATTACTATTAATGGGAGTTAGCTGTTAGTTTACAGACATTAATTTTTAGCCATCTATGTAGCATTCTATTATGCAACATTATTTTTATATTAAAATATGAATACACTTCAACCATATAATGATAAAAAAAATAATATCAGAAAGAACAGGTTTATTTACATAATACTAATTAATTTTGAAATTAGACAAAAATTTCCTAAATAAATATTAATCAATTTAATTGAATTTTTGACTAAATTCAAAAACAATTAGTATTATTTAAATAAACTTGCCCATTTTTTTTTTGTATCATTATATGATTGAAGTGTGTTAATATTTAATTAAAATATTCTTTCACTTCAGTGTAATATCTTCTACATAGGTCTTTATTACAATAATTTTTTACTAAAATACTTAACAGTTTTAAGCAGTATCAAGAACAGATGAAGAGGAGGGGGGAGGATTACCTACCTTCATCTGTTCTTAGTAAGATTTTAGTAAAAAATTGTAGGTAAAATAGATTTTTATCTTGATGTTTTATTACAACCTGAGTTATTAGAAATTGTTTTTTCTAATCAGTAATTAATTTCCAAAAATTTTATTAATTACTATAACAAGGGTGCGCATATAAGATGGGATTTAAAAAAAAAGTGGGTGGAAAAGTTGGGAAATAAGGAGAAAAAGTAGGGGGAAATACAATTAAAAACACTAATGTTAAAGAATAACTTTATTTTTCATAATAATAAAGAGGCAAAACAAAACTTAATTTTGTGATTCTTCCAAACTTTTATGCATAAAATAGTCTTTATCAATGCTCCATTTTCATCATAAATGAAATAAAATTAATTATAAAATGTAGACGGCCTCATTCATATTTATGGATTTTATTTTATTAAATTTTTATTGTTGTGGTTAAATAGCTGTATGAATCAAACTTTCCATAATTTCGTTCCGCACTATATATTGCGCTAAATAATTTTTTTTTGTTCTTATTTTTTAATAAAAATTCCTCTTTTGTAAATTTGAAATGTATTTTATCAGTCTTTGTATTTATCACTCTTTGTATTTATCAGTCTTTCGATTTGAAATGCTCCCGGGTACTAATGAAATTGCATTGAAAATGCTTCCCTCACTTCTCAGGCATACAGCGCCATCTGATTGCAGTGGAAACTTTGCAAACTAGATTTATTGTCAGGCGTTTTAAGATTAAGATTAAGCTCTTCCCTACTTTATAAACCAGTCAGCCACCCCGTATTCAGTAAGGTGACGGTTGTGAGAGCCCAGACACACGGCCTATAGGCCTGGAAAAACGCACAAACGCGTCATTTGCGAAGGAAGGATGAACGCAGCGCCATACAACGGTGCGGCCACCAAGGGAACTACACACCCACTCTAGCTTTCACCAGGCGGTCAAGCTATGGGAAATAACTATGTTTTTTCTTAATAACTTTGCCAAATTCGACCCCAGGACCAAACGACTTTACAGTAAACACTCTAATATACATTGCAACTCGAATTTTAAACGTGTGGCTTTCTCTCGCCCATAGACAATTAACAAATGCGAATTTTGTTTTTGTTGGCCCCGATGAGAATAAGGCACGGCCGTGGAGAGGGCTCCTCCGACTCGGGTACGAACAAGCATCTGTTCCCAGTGGTCATTGATGGTTTTGTTTCCATTTTTAAATTTCACGCAAGTCGTTATAATTGTTAATAAATTATTTTAGTATATATTTTAATTCTTCAATCATTAATGTATTACATTAGAGAAAATATAATTTTTATTCAATATCTAAGTTGTTGAGTTTAGAAATAGATAATATATTTAAAATCAACAATTTTTCTAAATCCTTTGGATTCAGCAAATTCCTTTTTTTTTGGTAATTGTATCGCCAGCCTTTGAAAATAACCTTTCAGCCGGTACTGAAGTTGCTGGTACTGACAGTTACTTCATTCCTAAATTCGTTAAATGGAAAAGGAATATTTCAATTTTTTCCCAAACTTCTAAGGGATTTTTCCTGGCATCTTAAAGTGGGGCTGACAATTATTGTTTTAACGCTATATCTAAATTTGTTGAGATATCTTTTTGTTTTTCTCTTTCCCGATGTGACATTTTTCTCCTTACTGCCCATTAGTCATTTTCAACATTTTCCTCCTCTTCAACTTCTTGAGGTTCAGTAATTGGGACATTTTCTTTTTCAAAAGTTTTCAGTTCTTCATTGATGCGGTTAATGGCCCAAGCACAATAACTTTTGCTTTTAAAATCTGATTTCTTAAACCTCGGGTTCAAAATCATTGCAATACTGTATGCAAATTTTTTCTCCACATGGCAAAATCTTTTATCTAAATTACTTTTATCTAAATTATCTTTTATCTTTTACACATGTGATTAATTTTGTCTCTTCTTCTGTCGCTGATTTATGTTTTGCTAAGACAGCTGAAATGATGCCAAGTAATGGTATGATTTTGCTGATAGTGATGTTTTCAGATGAGATCTCTAAAGTCACTTGAAAAAATGACTTCAAAATGATTACAACATCATGGAAAATATCATGGGTGAGGCAGCATGGGATTGGTCGAAATTAGAAAGGGTTAAATGAAGCGGCCAATGAGAAGGCATACCATGAAAAGACGTTTAATAATCTGAAATATCGCTATATTTATCGATACCGGAGACTCTGGTCTATATTAATGTTAGTTAAAAACCATCGATGGTGTATTGATGCATCGCACATCACTACTAACCATCCCTATTTAACCGCATCGCCACGGCATAAGGGGGGTGCAGATCAATCCCCTTCGAGGCTCACCGCGACGGCTGCCCCTGTGTGTAGCAGTGGTGCTTCGCATCTCAATGTAGTGTTACAACTACCTAAGCTCTGCCCGCCACTTTCTGCACAGGTACCAGTGCCTTGGCCGAGTCTTGGAGTGCCCCGGCTGCCTCAACCTACCGCCCGCCTGCAAAGGCGTGGGTGGATCAGAACCCCTGGTATGTTACCATTAGAGCGCTCTGGCGGTTCAGGACCACCGACACCAAGCACAGGGTGGGAGGGAGAGGCAGCGTACCCCCCAAATAACCACTTCTCCTTCTACCTCTTCTTCTTTCTCTTTCCTCTCTTTCCACTGTCCTCTCTTCTTTCTCTCACTATCCTTTACTTTCTTTCTTTCCTTCTCTCTCTCTCTCTTACTTTCTTTTCCGTTTCTTCTTCTTTCTCTCTTTCCTTTTTCTTATCTTTTCATCTTTCTTATCTTTTTATCAATATTTAATAAAAATTATTATTCATAAAAAATTATTAGAAATTATAAAAAAAAAACCATAATTGATCATGTTGCTATTAGATGTGTCAAATGGAATATCAAAGTTGATGTATCATCTATTAAATTTGCTGATCACAACTTAATAAATGGAGTCTTCAAGTGCCGAAAAACAAAAATAGTAATAATAGAAAAGAAGATTATATTAGCATTATGAATACTAGTTTTGTGAATAAGAATATACAGAATACAAATTGGAATGAAGTTTTAAATTTGGAGAAAACTGAGGATATTTATGCTTTTTTAGTCAATACGTTTAATGCCATTTATGATAAATCGAAAACTTGTTTAAAGCTTGGTAAGCAAGGCAAAAAAAACCATGGATTTCGCAAGAATTATTACAATTGTAAATGAAATTGAAAAAAAGAACAACTTATGGAAAAAAGTGAAAGATTCCCAGTATAATAACATTTTAATGGTACAATATAAAAGTATAAAAAATAGAGTAAACTCGCAATTGCGATACGCTAAAAGACAATTTTATAGAAATCAATATGATTTAAACTTAACGGACTCAAAGAAAACTTGGGAGTTAGTAAATCAGTTAATTGGGAAAAACAAAGTTATTGATAACAACGAAGAGGATTTTATTATGGAGAATCTTGACAATTGTAATGAGACATTTAAGAATGAAGTTGATAAAATTCGTCAGCAAGTGAGTAATATCACTTTTGTGAAAGATAAAATTAAGGACATATCTAACACAATTGTTACAACACAATTGTTATAAGTGAAGAAAGAGATAGACAACATTATCAAATAATTGTCACCAAATAAGGGTGCGGGGTATGACAAAATTAGAATGAGACATTAAATATAATTTGAAATATTTGTTAAAACCTCTAACCTATTTATATAATAGAATTCTTATTTCTAGCAAAATTCCTGATCAGATGAAAATAGTTAAAGTTAGACCTATTTTTAAGAAAGGATCAAAAGTGGAATGTATAAATTACAGACAATAGCGATCTCGTCATTTCTAATGAAAATTTTGGAATGCCTCTTATTAACCAAACTAACATACGGTCTCAGGGACCGACCCGCAGAATTTTCGGCGCTATAGCTAAAACGCGTGTAAATAAATGGTTGAGCATAAATGGTCGTGTAAATGTGTACCTTCACTTTTCAGATAGTCCTATGATATATGCTTAAGCAAAACTTTTTATGTAAACGGGCTAGTGAAATATTCGTACCTTCGGTCCTGTGGACCGTTGTTAGTAATGGTGTAAGTATTTAAAAATGATATTTTTATTTTTTATTTATTTCCTTTTTTAATTGCGATTAAAAAAATAATTTAAAAAACAGAACACACACACAGAAAAGATACAGAAAAATTATTTTCTTAGAAAATTTAAAGTCAATAGGTGAAGTTCTTCTAATGAATATAAGCAATTCTAATATTGCGCCTTTCATCATTTTCATGAATAAATTCTGTCGCAAATAATAAATGTGTGTTGTAGTTTTTTTTTAATTTTGGAGAAGATAGTGTCTTGATATTTAGCAGAGTGATCGTGACAAAGAGAAAGAACGACAAAGTTTTTGGTAATGAAAATAAATCTTTATTTGACTTAAAATAAAGCTCAAAGTTAATGCAAAATGTAATAAGAATTGCGCAGTTGAAAGTTCTTTGCACAAAAAGAAACAGTAGGATTTAACGTCTATCAGGTCGCTGCCCGACTCTGATACAACGCTAGAAGACTTGATGATGAACATCGCTGCTTGCGAAGATCTGTCGTTGATGCTGGATGCTGATCACTCTCGTTGAGCTGATCGCAAAAAAAAGGTGAACTCTTGGACATACGGAAATAAGATGCCGTAGAGAAAGTAACCTCACTACGCCGAAACACAAAGATGATCGGAACTAAGGCAATATCCGATGTTCGTGACGTTTACGGCTCTTATCGCCTGTTCGTCGCTCAATTTAAATACGTTATTTATTGCTGCCCTCTTTTTGTCGCACACAAAGAAAAACACAAGCCTACAGATCACCACTGTAGCTTCGGCAAAACACACAACAATCTTAATCCCAAAACACTGTGTATGGTAATTACTAGGATTAAGACTCACACCAAATTTTCTAAGCAAACACCATTTCGGAAAATTATTCGCTTTTACTGGTAAGGGCAGAAGAACTTTTATAACATGAACTTGTCACACACACAAACACTACGATTACGCTTACGTAATTACAAATTATTTAATCACACTATCACAATCTTGAAGTTGCGGCTAGTTGCTGACGTTACCTGCTAAAGCCATCGTAAATCTGACGATTCGAACTTGACAGCTCGCGTCGAACGCTTACGTAGCACACCTTGAAATGAACGTAAAAGATAGTTTTAATACGACGTTAACTCTATGGTAGCAATATCGCCCTTACCGCTTCGTAACAAAATTAATACGTCGATTACGCCTCGTCGATAAATGGTGTATCAACAAATTGCCGAAAAGATAGATCGAAACTTCACGTGATTAAGTGTCTTATTACGCAGAATAAAAATATAATGTCCAAGCCGTTCAAAAAATAATTAGAAGACAAGTCCGATAGGTAAAATCCAGATAGAATAGAGCAGTCGCTTAGGGAAAAGAGGACGAGCTACGTGACATTATACCCCATGTACCACTTAGATAATAGGCACGAACTGTGAAGGGGAATATGTACACGGCCTCGTCGTTTTCCACGATTTCACTGGCGTCGGGGTGAAAGACAGTTCGGATTGCACGCAGTATTGTAGACTGCACTACCGTGTAGAATAACGTAATATGGCTTACCCCGTCAAAACGTAGACTGCAAATAATGTCCGTACGGGTCGTCAGCCTCTCGTCTCATCCGGTCGCTTGACGACGATGAGTTTCCCCGCTTCTCTGCTCTTGGTTCCGTCCGTTGCTTTCCTCTTGCGCATTCACGGGCGGGGGAGGTCTGACGGAACTCACGACGTTATCCGTAGCTTGGGAAGGCGTGTTTATCAATTCGAAAAAATGTTCAATGGCTCTCTCCAACCTTTCTTGCCATTCGTCGGCCTCTTGGTAGCACTCGTCTGCTGCTGCTCGCTGCCGTTCCTCGTCGGCGTGTTGCTCACCGACCATCTTCAGTGCTGTGGCCTCGTCCTCCACGCTCTCAGCTAACTGTCTCCTGGCCTCCGCTTGCGGCATAAAATCTCCGGGGACGCCTCACGTGTCGCCTACTCTTTGCTGGCGACGCCGTGCTCTGTCTCCACCACTAATTCGGACTCTAGATTCGTCCTTTTTCCTCCGCTCTCTCTCGCTTTATCTTTGCTTCTCCTTCCCCAAACGCTCTCTGTCACGTATAATAGATGAATTAAATGAAGCTTTACATCATGGTTTATATGCCATTGTGTTTTTTTTTTATTTAAGTAAAGCATATGACACAGTTGATCATGAAATATTGATAGCTAAATGCAAAAAATATGGTATTCGAGGTAATATGAGTTTGTTATTAAGAAACTTTTTGAGTAATCGTGCCCAGAAAGTTTGTATGAAAGATAGATGCAGCAGTATCACTTCAGTAAAATGTGGTGCATTTCAAGGATCATTATTAAGTCCAATGTTATTTAATTTATTTATGAATGACTTACCATTAAATATTGAATATGGAAAAATTAATTAATATGCAGATGATATTGCTTTATCAGTTGTTCATAGAGATGAAGCTAAATTATTGGCTGAATGTCAAAAAAATGTATCCCGTGTTGTTGATTGAATTAAAAATAATAGATTAAGTTTAAATGTAATGAAGACGCATATTACGAAATTTAAAGTTCCAAATAAAAGATACGAACTGATGTTTAATACAAGAATAAAAGTTCATAGACAAACTTTTGTGCCAAATTAAATGTATGGTGACAATGTTACTATGCTGTAATTCGTGAGGCCTCGGAATTGAAATATTTAGGACTCATTTTTGATTCAAATTTAAGTTGGAGAAATCATTGAATGAAAATTTATGTGCTATATTGCGGAAAATTATATTTACTATGTACTATGTTATATGGCTCTGTCCTGTAAAAATCAGAAATTACTATACATAGCATATTTTGAATCCAGGATGCGATATGTTATTTCAATTTATAGATTCTCATCGGCTGCGAGGGAAGTTGAAAAATTTCAAATAAGAATAATAAATTTAATTGGCACAAATTAAATATATGACAGGTTAGATACTAATAAGAAATTCAAAAAGCTATAAATCTTAAAATTTCAAGATCTGTATGAGTATATCATCTTTGTGCAAATTTTTATAAGAGTAGCTGGCTGTATAAAAATGTAAACACGTAATTTGCGCAATATACAAACCTTTAATGTTCCACGAATCATGAATAATTATGGTAAAAAGCTAAGCAACTATTATATTCCCAAATTTTTTAATACGGTTCCGAAATGGATTCAAACGTTGAGCTCTTTTAAATTTATAAAAGCAGCATATTATAGATGGAAAGAATAATATTAATTACTGTATATTGGCAGTATATTTGTTGCTGATCAAGTAATGCTATCATTGATGTTTGTAGTATAGAGAAATTTTTAGTTTTTGTAATTAAATGTATTTGTTGTAATGTATCATATTGTCCCATACAAGCCATATATGACGCTTCGGGATAATAGGTTATAATGTAATTGTTTTTAGTTCTTTGAATAAAAAAAATTATTATTATTATTATTATTTTTTCCAATCTATTACATTGCCGAGTAAAAATCTTAAAAGATTTAGTATTTTTAATATAATCAGGTAAATTATTAAAATTCTTAACTGCCGAGAAAGTAAAAATTCCCTTCCCTTTTTCAGTGTCTACCATATTCAAATATATATTATCAGCATGTCTATTATTAATGGTAGAAATCTCATAGTTCCTAATCCAACATAAGTTATTTTAAAGCTGTTGATGAGTGACCCTATATATTAATTTTAAGTCTCAAGATTATACAATACAGAAAGACTTAACAGATTTGTCAATTTCTATACATCATGTGTAGAGGTGTAATAATTTAGGTGATAAATCGCCTTAATTGCTCTCGTTTAACTTCTAGCCATTTTTTGGATACCACACAATGAAGCTTGACCCCAGAATGGAAGCCTGATTAATTTAATTTATATTAATAATTCCGAATATTTAATTAAATAAAAAAGAATTTGTTTCAAGCTCACGTTTCATAAGTTAAAAATAAATAAAATACGATGTAACTTCTTTTAAACATTAAA
>JAHWFO010030019.1:0-14784 GCA_023313115.1 Rhysida immarginata
TATTCAAGGAACTAGAGTTCTTTGATTTGGTCATCAGTTTGTGGCAGACAACAGATTTAGAGTGAAAAGATGTTATATGTCTCAGAACACCTGTTTCGCAGGTATCAGGATGCATACGTGTAAGAAACAGTTTTGAAAATTTGATACGAGGCCCGGCACCTTTGATTGGAGCAGTAGCATTGGTTCCGTGGACAACAACACAGTCAGGCTTAGGCCCTCGAATTCTTTTACCAACATGAAGACGAGCATGTTCATGTACGACTCCTGGTGCCGAGTTATGTGAGAATAACTGGTTTGGTGAAGTCATATCTGTGGCTCTGAGAGGGTTATTGAGCACTGACGACAGATTATTTTGTTGGTCTTGCTTTAATAATAATAATAATAATAATAATAATAATAATAATAATAATAATAATAATAATAATTCAATTCAATTCAATTCAGTTTATTAGTTCAAACAGCCGAAGCCAAAAAAGAACAGCATACATGAAAACAAACAAACTTAAAGAAACAAGGTAGGAAAAAAAATAAAAACATATCAGTTGAAAATATCGAAAGAATTCTGCAATCTATTGTAGGTGGACTGAATTCGAAAAAGTGGGGATCGTCGAGCATGTGCTTTCTTCATAAGCGTTGGATGGAGATGCATCAGTGTTTCTTGAGAAGAGAGCTGAGGTACTCGTAGACGATTTTTTGATATAATATCAACATCAACTGCTCCGGAAATGATTTTTCTTAAGATGGTCAAGTCATATTGATCACGTTTCATGGTGAGAGATGGTAATACTGTTTGAAAGGAAGGATATCTATGATTCAGAAATCTCAAAAAGATTGATTGAACTTTATCGAGAGAATATGCCTGTTGTTGAGTGCATCCGTTCCAGATCGTACTACAGTACATTAATATTGGTAAAACTAGAGAGGTATATAGATGAAGAAAAGTATGCTTCTGAGTGAAGTTAGAACTATTTCGCAGAATAGACCCGAGGGCCTTTAGTGGTTTTTGTTTAACTTGAACAATTTGATCATGAAAAGTGAGTTTTTGGTCAAATATCACACCCAAGTCTCTAACAGTTGTTTTCTTTAAGATGGGGTGTTGATCAATATTGTAAAAATAAGTAATCGGATAACGTTTGTTCGTAAAAGTGCATCTAAAACATTTGGAGTAATTAAGAGTCAAATGGTTTTTAGAGGACCACTGGACCAATTCTTGGATAGCATTCTGTAAGATAAGTGCATCTGACAGATCAACAATCTTTTTATAATTTTTTGTATCTTCCGCATACATGAGTCGCGTCCTCGGGCATCAGAGGCGATCACGCAACCACTAAGCCACCGAGGCCGATCTGCACCTCGATACGTTTACTCCATGGAGGGTTTGTGGTAGATCGGACGTGAAGACGTTAAATAAAAGAGGCCCGAGTACGGAACCCTGAGGTACGCCAGTAACAAGAGAGAAAGGATGAGATTTACCTGTTCCAATAACGACATAAGCTTTACGTTCAGTAAGATAAGAGTTCATTAGGTTAAGGAGATTGTCTCTAAGCCCAAAATATTGCAGTTACTTACTTAACAGATTGTGGTCTACCATATCAAAGGCCTTACTATAGTCGAAATAGACAACATCGATTTGACTCGTCTCTTCGTAAGCTGAGAAAAGGTCTTCCGTTAAAATTAGGAGATTGGTTTCAACTGATCGTCCAGGGAGAAAAGCATGTTGGGTAGCAGGAAGAGAAGATCTAAAATGAAAAACAAGATATTTATGCAGGATGATGTCAAAAACTTTGGAAATACAGGGGAGAGCTGATATTGGTCTATAGTTTTTCACCAGATCTGAACGTCCAGCTTTAAGAATAGGTGTAACCTTAGCTATCTTCCAGATAGATAGATATACGCCAGTGGAAAGGCAAAAGTTAAAAATATAATGCACTACAGGAATAAGTAGTTCACTTACTCCTTTAAGAATGAAAGATGGAAAGTCATTGGTGGAGGCAGAAAAGGTATTTCGAAGCTTTCTAATGGCTATTTTATAATCCAAATGTGAAATTTCTTCAAACATGCAGATGTCAGGAGTAGAAAGATGATCATCTGTTTCTTCTGTGTCTGACAAATTTGAAGCATTTGGAGTCGAAGGAGTGCAGAAGTGTTCAGCACAACACTTTTGCATATTGCATTAGATTCATTTAGGACATTGCCATTTTCAGTAACAAGAGAGGTGCAATCACGATGCACTTTCCTTCGCTTCGAGTTGACATATGTCCAAAAATTACGGGGATGATGAAAAATATTGGCTTTAAGCGAATGAACATACTTTTCATAGTCTTGAGCTTGTTGTTGTTTACATGCTCTACGTGTTTCAGAAAAAAAATAGCAAATGAGGGGATCATTAGACACTTTATATTTTTTGTGTAAACGTTGCTTTTTCTTCATTAGTGAAATGAGTTTTAAAGAATACCAATTAGGGTAATGGCGATTTTTACCAGTTATCTGGACTATAGGAATATTATTAATTAAAATGCAGTGTAATTTGTTCTGAAGGATAACAGCTGCTTAATTGGGATCATCAGATCGCATAACTTCATCCCAATTTTCGTGTGCAGCATCTTGATAAAGCTGAAAATAATTTGCTCTACGAAGGCTCCAGCGTACAGTAGAGTTGCAAAAAGAAGAAGAAAAGGAGGGCCTAATCGTAATGTCCGCTGTAAATGGTGGATGATATGAATCAGGTGAGACAAGAGCCTCAGTATTGGGAACGGGTGAAACTGAACAGGTGCAGTCCGTAAGAACAAGATCGAGGTAGGATCCCTCACTATTTGAGATAGTATTAACTTGTGAAAGGTTGCAGACCGAGAGAAGATCATTTAGCAAAGAGTCCTTTAGATGACAATAATAAGAGCCAGAAACAGTATTTATGTTAAAGTCACCGAAAACTGCAATGGGGCCATTAAAACGAAGAATCATGTCTTGCATATCGTCAAAAACTTGGCGAATCATATCCGCAGAAAGAAGTGGAGGAAGGTAAATGCAGCCAATAAGAAGTTCGCGACCGCCGCCAATGCTAACCTTCACCCAAACGTTGTTAATATCTCGGATCGTGGAGTCAACAGGTACACAATGGATGGAATGAGAGAGAGCAATAGCAGTACCCCAGCCACAGTTTCCTGGACGATCACTGCGGAAGACAACATACTGGGTTCCAAAAAGGGAGCTAGAAGAAATTTCATCTGTGAGCCATGTTTCAGTAAGGCAGATTATATCAAAATGGGAAAGAAGGTGATTTGAGTAAAACTCAGAGACTTTAGTTCTTAATCCTCTACAGTTTTGATAATAAACCAACATTGTTTATTAATGCCATATGTTTCACTCTCTGATTCTAGCATATCAACTGCAGTATTTCTAGTAGTCGAGGTAAATTCCATATGATTAGACTTGTCATTTTCAGTGTCAGTGACTTTTTCAATATCGATGTCATCGCAATTATCAACAACAGTACTAGATGAAGGAATGGTAAAGGAATTATCGACTGCACCCTTACTTTTTAAGCTTATGCTCTGAGAGGTCTTTGTTAGAAGGATGTTTGGATTTAGTCTTCCCCTGAACGTCATGATCACAGCATTTTCAGGCCATAATAATAATAATAATAATAATAATGTAACAACAACGGGGATATCTCACCAGATAAATAGGAGTAAAAAGCCTAAGGTTGTCTGGAATTAAAGAGATTAAAAAAAAAAAACAAATATAGAAATAAATTTAGTTAATATCCAAACTTAAGAAAATAAAGAAAATATGTCAAGTGTGGCATATATGTTCAATATTTTCCACTAATATTCTATACAAACATTTGCTTATGTTCCTGTAATATGCTCCTAAATGATATAGAAAGCTTTCAAATCTATTTTATTATTTAGAAAATTGTTAATACTGTAATATAATGATTACAACTTCAAATGTTTAATTTTTGGAGGAGACCAAGTCGCGGATTGGTGGAAAAGGGGGAGGCGCAAGGGATGGAAAAAAGAAGAGACAGAGAGAGTCTTGGAATCGAAGGGAAAAGGATCGCAAAAGGAGGAGAAGAATGGAAGCATGTGTACCGTGGGAGAAATCGGAAGGAAAACCGAAAAGATGCGCGGAGAGAAGTTTCACGGCATGTGATAAGAAATAAGGCGGTTTCTGCGAATGCAACCGGAGGAGAAAAATGAGAGAGAGACAGGAGCCACTTCAGAAAACCGAAGGAAGTGCGCGTCTCGAGCGTTAGTGTTTCCGGCCAGCTTTTCTGTTCCAAAATTAAAACTCCGGCCCGTGAAATTAAAAGACAAGACTTCCATGGCTTTTCTCAGGCAAGTAAACGTAATATTAATTACTGGGATAGAACTTTTGTGAACTCCACTAGACAGTATACTCGCCGACGAAAGACACCGATGAGAGGGCAACGAACCCGACGTCAGCAGTGCTTTTCGTCACGGGACCTAGGAGAAAAGAGATATGAAAGTATTCACCCGCCGCCCGAGGAATCAACCCGGATTATTGACAACGAACACGAGCCTGTCCCGCCAAATTTCGAGAAGAAAAACGACTACCGTCATTCCGACACGATGACGAGCCCAGCCGACACCGTCGTTGGTGCTTCAGCCTCCGAGGACCGCAACGCAAGAGAGTCAACGGACTTAGGGAACGAGGACTCGCTCGTTAACGGAGGAGGAGATCGACGGCCTAGCAGCAACGCAGGATTCAGCTTCTGCAAGCAACGCAGTGAGCCTGCTGAGCGACCCGGACCGTTTGCATACGGATACAGAGCGCTTCGCGAGTGCGTGTCCGACCGAGATCTCGCGCTGCGAGCCGCGCTCGGCTTTAGCATTCCCGTCTCAGGGTACTGTAAACTTTAATTAATAACGGCTAAGCATAGTGAACTTAAAACCATTAGTTTCGTTAAGTTGAAAACTAATTCCTTTCTCTTTGATTACGACTATCCTCGTTGAGAATTAAAGTGATCTAATTTCATTGCTTCCGTAGTTTTCGCAGTTCGTTGTTTGCTTTTGATGATTGACTGATACATATGCTTTTCATATATTTTTTTAGTTCCGGGCAATGCTCTAATAAACCCCAGGGGTCGCCGCCTTCTTCAGTAGCAGTGACGGACATACCACGTATTCGACGCCATTGGCAATTTCGACAAGTGGCGACGGAGGCCTTCATCCCGAACCGAAATAGATGGAACCCGACTTTGACTCAATTTCAATATTTTTCCTACAAATGTATTAAAGATTGAAATCAAGGAATATTTCATATTAATTTGTAAAATCCTACCACCAAATTTATTAAAAGTAATAATTACTATTATTCAGTTTCCGTCCCTCTCCCTTCTCTCTACACGACTAGAGTTAATGAGCATATATAGTTAAGTGAATTTATTTAAGTCAAATAAAAGTCGTGAAGAGAGGGGGAGGTGCTTGGTAAGCAATCAGTGCTACGCCACGGACGTCAAAATATTTATTGCTCATAAGCGCTTTCACATACTCTGCTAATAATTGGATTGGTTTTTTTTCCGTATGTACCAGGCTCATCTCAGGGCCGACCATTTTAGGAGATAGAGAGGGTGAGGTGCTATTAAAGACTTCGTCAGAGGAGAAAACGTAAAGAAGCAGAAAGCAACGGTGGTAGTGAGATAAAAATTATAATTTGGCATTATGGATCTCAAGGCTTTGGAAATTATTGCCTTCCCGGCATTTGAGGGAAAAAAAGAGGAAGACCCGGAAAACTTTTTAAAGACATTTAAAGTAGTCGTAAAATGCAAAAATTTAGCATTAGACAATTGTGTAAGGCTATTGCCGGGGGCCATGAAAGGGGACGCGTTAGACTGGGTGTCGGATGTAATGACTCAACAGCCCGCACCAAATTGGAAACAATTTGAGGATCAATTCCTATTAACTTTTGCACAGGGCCAAACCCAGGTGACTCTTCGAAGGGACATTTTGAAGCTAAAAATGAAGAAGGGGGATCTGCCAGGATATCTTTTGAAGTTCCGGAAATTGTTAGGCGGCATTCAACAGGCCTCAGAATTTGACAAGCTATTGTGGCTGATCGAGGGCCTGCCCCCAGCCTTGAGGGTCACCTTAAGGATGAAAAAGTTCACGATGGTTTTTGAAGCTATAAACTATCTAGAGCAGTGGAATCAAGCTCAGGACGCTGAGACAGAGGGTATGGATGAAGAAGTACCCATGGAATTAGATGTAGTAGCTACTAAACGCAGTATGGGTAAGAAGTGGAAGATCATCTGCTATCGGTGCGGCCAAGAAGGGCATATACGGAAAAACTGCAAAAACAAACCGTATCAAAGAAAAGCCCCGCAAGCCAATTTTGTAAAGGGAGGACAGCGGAACTTGATTATAATAAAAGGCAAAATCGCAAATGCGGAAACTAAAATATTGCTGGACACTGGAGCCGAGGAGAATTTTATAGATGACAGTTTCGTAAAAACAAATAAGATTATCATTGCGCCCCCAGCTCGAAAAAGACATGCAGCTTTAATTAACGGGCAAAAATGGATATCCTTGGAGAAACCGAAAATGTACACGTCGCAAGTGGCAAGTATCTTACCAATGTGGTAGTAGTAAGGGCAGCCCTTTGTGTACCACTTCCGGTTTCATGAGGCCAGTTTATGTACCACTTCCAGCCACGCCCACCACGCCCTCGCCCCAGGCGTTGGTAGACAAACCGGCCTCATATCACCCTTTTTATCAGCAGAGATAAGATCAAAAGATAAGATAAGCCCAGCGGACCGCCATTTTGGTTGCTATGGCAACGGAGCAGCCATTTTGGAAGCTGGTCGCCATTTTGAAAAACGGCGGCCATTTCTGTTTTTTCTTCATATTTTGAATCCAATTTTTTATGAATAATAATTATGCTTTATTCAATAAAGCTAAAAAGATAAGAAAGATGAAAAGATAAGAAAGATGAAAGGATAAGAAAGATGAAAAGATAAGAAAGATGAAAAGATAAGAAAAAGGAGAAAGAGAAAGAAGAAGAAACGGAAAAAAGACAGAGAGAGAGAGAAGGAAAGAAAAAGATGGAGAGAGAGAAAAAGAAGAGAGGATAGTGGAAAGAGAGGAAAGAGAAAGAAGGAGAAGTGGGTTTTTTTTGGGGTACGCTGCCTCTCCCTCCCACCCTATGCTTGGTGTCGGTGGTCCTGAACCCCCTGTACTGTCGCCAGAGCGCTCTTATGGTGACAGTGCAGAGGTTCCGGTCCACCCACCCCTATACAGGCGGGCGGGCGGTTGAGGCAGCTGGAGCACTTCGAGACTCGACCAGGGCGCTGGTTCCTGTGCAGAAAGTGGAGGGCAGAGCTTAGATAGTCGTAACACTCCATTGAGATGCACCACCGCTACACACAGGGCAGCCGTCGCTGTGAGCCTCGAAGGGGATTGATCTGCACCCCCCTTATGCCGTGGCCAAGGGCATAAGAGCCGTGGTGATTCGGTTAACTAGGGACAGTTTGGAACCACTTTTGAAGTGGCGGGGCAGATGGTATTGCTTCCACAGGTTTATAAGATCTAAAAAGATCTTCAGGTGGCATAATGCTACACCCAACGTAAAAAAACACCTCTAACGAGGCAACATGAACTTGGCCCACAGCTTTCGCTGGTCAGAAGTTAACTTCTGACACCTACTCGCTTTGGCCACCCGAGTAGGCAAGTGATCATGTTCAACCACTGGCTAGTGCAGCCACTGGGTACAGATGCTTGAAAGTTCTCGCGGTTGGGGAGCCTACTCCGCGGCCGTACTTTATTTTGATTGGTACCACCCAAAAAAATTCGCATTTGTTAATTGTCTATGGGTGAGAGAAACCCACACGTTTTCGATTCGAGTTGGCATTTATATTAGGTTTGTTGTAAAGTTGTTTGGTCCTGGGGTTGAATTTGGCAAAGTGTTTCGGAAAAAACAACTTTATTTCTTCTTTGCTTGACAACCTTTATTTACCGTGGCTGTGTGTAGTTCCCTCGATGGCCGCAGGGTGCATATGGCGCTGCGTTCACCGTTTCTTCGCAAACGCTATGTTTGTGCGTGTTTCCAGGCCCATTGGCCGAATGTCTGGGCTCTCACACCGTTCACCTTAGTGATGTCAGGGTGTCCGACGGGTTTATATAGTCGGAAAGAGGTGCATGTTAAAAAAGCGCCGCGGTTCAATCCCTTCTCCTTCACCTTCGTCAACGGTGCTTCCCAAAGGACGCTGTGTGTGTGTGTTTTATGAGTACCCTCGGCGTCCACAGCATGATGACGAGGGCGCGCCATGCATCCTACGACTCGCTAAACCGTTAAAAATCGCTCAATAAAGGTTTTTCCAGCTCTTTTTGATCGTTGTAGCGCATCCAAAGCGGTCTACATGTTGTTTTTAAACGTTCTACTCGTGTGATTTTCTTTTTTACGCTTTACACGGCGGGAAACATTTGGACATGTACGCCGACGCGAACAGCGCTTCGTTACAGCGAGGTTGTCGGCCATTAGGCGCTCGTACGACGCGAATAAAGGTTTCTGAGCGTGAATAGAGGGTCTGTGGGTGTCTGTATGCGCAAACGTCGTGCCATGACGTCTAAGAACGTTTCAAGGCTCCGTATAAATAAAATTTTTTTGAACCCATAACGCTTTAATCGCCAAGTTCACGTCTTCTGACTGCATGTTAAGGGCGTCGATCTCCGCGTGTATTAGTGAAAGTGTGGGTGGTTTATTCGAGGTATAAGCTTCCTTTCCCCTTTGTATTATAAAAGAATAACTGATGACGTGTATTTGCTAACTTTTTTTTTTTTTTTTTTTTTAATCCCCTCTTCTCTCTACATTTTAAAGTCGTGTACAATCTACGCTTTGACACAGAAGGTTCCAACCATGGAAGATGTGTATTACAATCCTCTTCACCCAGCTGGTTACGGTGGTATACAGGGTTTGCAAAAGAGCACACGTCATTCACGTAAACAGACAGTGGAATGGTTGCAGGGTCAACCAACATATACCTTGCATAAACCGATATGTCACCATTATCCACGTAATAGAATGAGAGTGTATGGGGCATTCGAACAATTTCAAGTAGATCTGGTTGACCTGAGTAGTTTGGCAAAAGCAAATGATGGCTACAAATACTTACTGACTTGTATTGATGTGTTCTCACGCTACGCCTGGGTGGTTGCATTGAAAACGAAATCCGGTACGGAACTTCAAAAAGCGTTCGAAAAATTTTTTAAAGAAGGTGTGCCTTTAAAAGTACACAGTGACAAAGGTAAAGAATTTCTTAACAAACACGTACAAACCTATTTCAGGTATGAAAACATTCATTTCTTTGCTTCAGAAAGCGATTTAAAGGTCGCGGTGGTTGAACGTTATAACCGTACTCTAAAGACTCGTATGTTTAAGTATTTCACACATGCAAACACGCAGCGTTACATCGATGTTTTACCTGATTTGGTACAGAGGGATGGCCTCAGATTTTTACATGCGTGTGCATCGTAGCATAGGGATGGCCTCAGCAGATGTCAACGAATCCAACGAGACTGATGTGTGGTTAAAACAGCGTGCATATTATATGCTCCTCAAAGACCTCCTAAGCTAATAATGGGTGATCATGTTCGTATTTCTAGTGTTAAAAATACATTTGCAAAAGGTTATGAACAATCCTGGACAGAAGAGGTCTTTCAGGTGTCAAAAATCATTTTCAGAAGACCTGTTGTTTATAAAATTAAAGATTTCAATGGCGACGAAGTTGCCGGCATCTTTTATGAAGAGGAATTGCAGAAGGTTAAAAAGCCTGAAATGTATGCAGTCGAAGGAATTTTAAGATGGAGGAGGGGACGTAGGGGTATGCGAGAGGCTTACATAAAGTGGCGAAATTATCCTGCCAGCATGAACAGTTGGGTTAAGGCAACGGATCTTTTTAATATGTGACAAACAAAGCGCCAGTGCACTCGCTTGCAAGACACTGTTGCCGACACATCTGTCAGAATGTACGAAGAAAACGATTTTTTTGTCATGCTCCCATCCAACACGGTCGACGGCCAGGGTGTGAACACGCCTTCTCGATTCACCACTCGTTTGTCCAGGCCTATTCAATTGCGTGGTGAATGGGAGGTAGGATTGTCTGAAGTCCATTTTTCTGCACTATTCAACAACATTACGGAAATAAACAATGGTTTTCGAATAGGTGTTTCGACGGCGGTGACCCAACAAAGAATCACACTCGATGTTCATGACCCGCCCAACAGGGGAAACTCTCTTCACGAATACATGCGCGCTGTGGAAGAGGGTCTGTAGATATACATACCTGACATCATGATCTGCTACGACCCTGAAATTAGTCCGAATGTTACATTGCATCTACCGCCCTTCACATCCTTACGTTTTGTTACCCAAAATTTTGTCGAACAGTTTGATCTTTCAGAGAAGACATTGTTCGAGGGGCACAGTCGTTTCAAACCTAAACCTACGAACACTTTCGCGTGGGTGAAAGACTTGGTCATGGTTCTCAAGTACCCAAAGACGAAACCATTCTTCAAGCGCATTGCCCGAGTGAAATCACCTGATTTTCAACCATGGTCAGTTGCCGCCACCTATTTAAACGTTTACCTCGAACGCTTTGGTTTACACGTGGAATTAGTGGCCAATCAGCTTCGTTTTGCAGGTTCGACAGGGTGCGTTTTCGAATTCCCTGCTGAAGGAAATATAGGATTTTTACTGAATAGGTATCTTGATAAGAAATTGGCGCCCCCATTCACCATTCCCATTAACCTGTTGAGCAAGGGTCAGGTGACAATTGAGGCATTTGACCCACCTTTCTTCCCACAACCGAAAGCTCTGCAGATTTCTCCTGGTTATTATGACACACGCGAAGAGCTTGTGGGTGCTCTGCCAAAAATGATTCCGTCAGATGAGAGACGGTTTTACACTTTCAAAGTGAAACCCAACAAGTGTTTACGTTTCCATTGCACGGAAAACCAATTTATCCACTTCAACAGTGGATTAGGTGTAACACTTGGTTTTAAGACACACGAAGTTGAAAAGGAACTACGTCAGGGTGATGGGTCGCAACCTATAGACCTCACGAGGGGAATATATGGGTTATATTTATATACGAACCTTATTCCTCGTCAGTTTGTTGGCGACACGTTAGCCCCATTATTACGTATCATCCCGGTTTCGAATGCGCCTCGCGAGTACATATTTCAGTATTATCCAGCCCCCGATTACTTACCTTTAATCAAAAAGTGCTTTCACACGATAGAAATTACAGTACACACAGATCATGGTGACCTTGTTTTCCTTTTTATCTGGGAAGTCCGTCGTGAAATTACATTTCCGTAGGAAAAGTTCATAGAGGGCAGACGTTTCATCTCTCTCTCTCTCTCTCTCTCTCTCTCTGTGACACATACACACAAAAACTTGACTTTTGTCTACTCGTCTCAGAGAAGACAATGCATGAACCCTATAACCCAGACAGTGAAGCAATTTTACGTTATTATTTAAGTCAAAGGGGGCAAGGTGTGCCTGTCTTTCGAGGCACTGTTTTTCAAAGAGGAAATGGACTCGGTTCGCTTTTCTCGACGCTGTTTCGTTTTGCCACACCGTTACTGAAAACCACAGGAAAAGTGTTAGCATGTCGCGCCTTAAAAGGTGGAGTCTCCGTGTTAAACGACGTGTTGCAGGGGCAGAATTTCAAGCAATCTCTAACAAACCGAATGCGAGAATCTGGTGGTAGCGCCCTTCAAGAGTTGGGTACGAGGGTTCAGAGAGGTGGTAAAAAGCGTGGAACTTCAGGCGACCTCCATTCTAAACGAAAACGTCCGAGGATCAACACTCTTGAAGAGTTCCTGTTGAAAAAAAGTAAAGGAGAAAAGCTTGCGAAAAAAAAAAAAACCTAGAAGGAAAAAAAACTTAAACATTCGTCCTCTTGACTCTGTCTTTGTTTAAAATGGCGACCATGATACACAAAATGAGTATGGAATGTCTCAGCTCTGATTTGGATCTCTTTTTGATTCCTCATACAAGTGGACAACAAGAGAAACGTGACGTTGTCAGTTACCAACCAGCCTCTGTCATCACACAAGATGGCCCATTGGAGTTTTACGTACCAGGGCTTGCTGATTATTTCATGGATTTAAGCCAGACAACACTGAGTTTGACTGTGAAAATCGCAAAAATCGGGGAAGAAGGATTACCTGCCGGTGATATTACAGGTCCCGTGAACCTTTTCTTACATGCTCTATTCTCTCAAGTCGACTGTTCTCTCGGCAACCCCCTTGTGAGCCACAGCAATAGCTTGTATCCTTACCGTGCATACTTTGAGACACTTTTGAATTACGGACAGATGGCTAAGTTGACCCAACTCACGACTTCTGGTTTTTCCAAAGACACGAGTGATAAGATGGAGACCATCGGTGACGAAAACAGTGGATTGCAAGTTACGCAAGGCGTCGGCTCTGAATGGTGTTTATCATCTAGAAGGACCTTTGCATCTCGATGTTTTCAACCAAACTCGGTTGCTATTGAACTCTGTCAATTTACGTTTAAGATTATACCGTAGTAAAACACCCTTTGTTCTCATGTCGGCTGTTGAGGAACCCCATTACCAAATAAATATAGTGCGCGCCTCATTGAACGTTGAGCATGTGAAAGTTAATGCAGCAACTCTGTTAGCACATACCAAGACACTCCAAACAACCAATGCATTTTACCCTGTCAACCGAGTGGAAATGCGCTCATCAAACATCCCCATCGGTGCTAGGAATCATGCCATTCAAAATCTCATCACAGGTCAGATTCCAACGCGTTTGATTTTTGCTTTGGTCGAGAGCGAAGCCCAAAACGGTGCCTATAAGTTGAACCCATTCAACCTACAACATTTCAATTTATCCTATTTCTTACTGGCATTAGACACGCAATCCATCCCTGCTGCACAACCGTTCACGCCCGATTTTAATAGTGGTGATTACCTACGTGAATTCGTTCACACACTCAAAGCCTTAGGTTTGTGGAGAGATAACCGAGACGTGGACTTGACTTTGGCCGACTACGCTGGTGGATACACATTTCTTGCCTTTGATGTGTCTGGAGACCGTAATTACTACACGGATCGATATAACGTCATACGAAACGGGACACTCCGCATCGAATTACAATTCTCTCAACCCCTGCCAACGTCTGTTAATCTCATTGCCTATTGTCAGTTTCAAAACCTCCTGGAAATCAATAAAGACAGAGCTGTAAGTTTTGACTTTACGAATTAAAAATACGTGTACTCATGGATACTCAAGAATTGTGACGCGCCCTGGAAGCAGATCATTACACAGCACTCTTGGCGAGAGGCGTTTACCCATCTGACCTGCTTGCAACCCTCAAACCCATTTACCTGGCTTTACTGATCGCAAACACCGATGACTCCAAACACCCCGGTACACATTGGATAGCTTTCTACTTACCTTCTGGAAAGCAAGCTTACACCTTTGATTCGTTCGGCTGTGTACCATCAAAGCAATTTCACACGTTTATGCTGAAAAACGCTGAAAAATGGACGTTCAACAACCGCCCTGTGCAGAGTCCTCTCAACGATACCTGTGGCCATCACTGTTTACATTACCTGAAACTTGCTGCTCGTGGGTTTTCCATGGATGCCATCGTACGTGAAACTTATACAGATGATTTACTCTGGAATGACCTACTCGTCAAATGTGAATATCTTTATGACGAACTGAACAACGCATACGAGAATATGACCCCTTGTAAGTGGAATCAATGTTGCCGCCCTCTAAAAACTGTATAATTTTTATATTTATGTCATGTTACTTTATAATTTTTATTCCTGTATGTTATGCAACTCTGTAAAACTTTTGTGTATTTTGTAATAAAGAAATGAAGTAATATATATAATGAATTGTGTGTGTGTGTTATTTCATTTTTAACTTTAAAATTTTTCCTCTATGCAAGAAATTTTTTTGTAAGTGAGAAAAAAACTTATTTATTTATTTATTTTTGTATCTGAGAAAAATTTTTTTCCTGTATGCAAGAAATTTTTTTGTAAGTGAGAAAAAAAATTTATTTATTTATTTATTTTTGTATCCGAGAAAAAATTTTTTCCTGTATGCAAGAAATTTTTTTGTAAGTGAGAAAAAAATTTATTTATTTATTTATTTTTGTATCCGAGAAAAATTATTTTTCCTGTATGCAAGAAATTTTTTTTTTGTAAGTGAGAAAAAAAATTATTTATTTATTTTTGTATACGAGAAAAAAATTTTGGATGCGAGGGAAAAAAAAAAAAACTGTAAGAATTTTTTCTCCAATGAAAATAAAAGTTGGGTTTTTTAAAAAGACTAGCCATTCACTGATGTTCAACGTGTAGATCACAACCTCAAAAGCGTTCTCTCGGAGTGAACAATTCTAATGCTGTAAACTTATAGACATGGAGTTAATAACTAACATTAAATTTCGACAGTGTTTCTCAGTATTAGTTGCCGGTGCTTCAGGAAGTGGTAAGAGTACATTGATTGCTGGGTTGCTCAAGTTTCAAAACGAGCTGATCGACCCTCCTCCGTCACAGATCATTTACTGTTTTGGTGCAGTTGTGCCTAGTGTCGTACGGAACTTAAACCTACCCAACATTTCGTTTCATCCCGGGGTACCTGACGAAAAAATGATACATGAACGCATTCCGGAACAGGCACTCTTAATTTTAGATGATCTTATGCATGAAGTGAAAAACTCTGAGTTGATCGAAAAAGTGTTCACGCGTTACAGCCACCACTTTAATTTTTC